>JAVYIG010013364.1:0-47836 GCA_035222895.1 Strongylocentrotus droebachiensis
ATTGTAATGACAGATATCACACTATTTTTAGAAAAGTAAATGCTATTCATATGATATCTTCTTATTAGTTTAGTGACTTGAAATATAATCAAATAATACTTACAAAGTATGAATGTGAGCCACATGGGTCATCCACCATCCAATGCCCATGACACAAAAGTGTATGGCAACGGACACATGCTGCCCATACTTCAACGAAACACGATGGATGACCACAATGCTGCGCGACATAATTTAGTAGAAAATCGGTTCACAGATCTTTCTGCAAATGAAAACAAAAGAATAAGTTTCAAGTAGTTTTCAACAAGATTTTAAACTTTCTTCTCAATGCTCACACTGACATGCACTTGTATCATGATCTCACGTTACTATAATGGGGATTAAAATAGAACTGTGTACCTAAAAAAATGTCTTCTATTTCATTGTTGCTGATTTCCATGCTGACATTTGAGATAAATGATATTCTATAATTACATTTACTACTTCAATGCAAAGAAGATTGCATTAAAACAGATTGAGGAAGTGTTGTTACAATATCCTACAAAAAATGAATCGTTGGAACAGTATTTAGATATAGGCAACTTACAAGCAAGGACAGCTAAAGGCATATTGTCATCATCACTGTCGCTGTAGTCATTCTCTTTCTCTGGCTCAGCCTCTCTCCGGTCAACAGCCAGAATGGTACCCTTCCAGCTTTGCCGTCCCCACTTCATTGTACATCTTGATCCAACCCAGACTCCATCTATCCTCTAAATCCTGAACAGCCACCACATTCTTTTTTCCGGTTTTCGTCCAACGGACCAAAACCAGGTCTTCTGTGTCATTCAGCATATCTATAGAACATATAAATGGAAAATAATTAACGCTATTTATAATTGTTTTTTCTTTGCTATTTTTTCTTATGTGCGCAATGAATAAACCAACATTATTTTCTCAAATCCCAAATCAAATATGGTATATTAATAACTGTTTATTTAAAAAAAATCATTATGCTTACAGGTACTTTAAACAATTGCAAAAAAATGTTAGTAACTGATTGGAAGGATTGAAATGTGTGTAAATTAATCTTGTTGGTTTACTCATGAAATTCAACGGGGCCTGAGTTTCATACAGTGAGTTGATATACATGTACTTATGAACTAAAACTTTGAATATCAGCTTGTCTGCACCTCGACTTCAGCATTTAGACTTTGTATCAATATCACAATGTTTAGACTTATCTAGAGCATATCTTCAACGTGATTGAATTGTGTTGATCTACATCTAGGCCCATTCATTAGTGAATATATCAAACAAAATGTATGCCTTGCTGATGAAGATCATTGGCATGCGCATTTCAATGAATCCAAACACCAAATACAAGGAACCAAAATCCTCAAATAATGAGCAGAGAATGATTATTCAAGAGTATAGGCTAAGCTTTTTTAAAAGTTTTAGGCTAGTTTTAGTAATACTACTAATAATAATATTACTATCTCTGCTTTAGTTAGATCTATAGCAGTGCAAATGGCTATTTAAATTGTTAATCACCAAGTGTTAATTTACAAGGACACAGCAATCTAAAATTACATCGTGTCAGGCTTGGAAGAAGATATAGTATAACTAGAAGGTTGGCCAAATGTCAAGCAGAACGTTTTTATCACTCAATTGACAAGTACAAGTAGGCTTATTTCAGTCTCTCAATCGACTAATACAGAGGCTGGATAAATCTTCCTATTTCAGTTCAGCTAGGTAGCATAATGGAATATAATACGACCAGTGAGAAGGGGTCATAATTCTACAGTCTACAGGTTCATAGTTTGAAGCTAGTACAGTCTACTAGTCTAGATCTAGACCTTTTGAAATGAAAATGAGAGGCTTAGAAAGTCGATGGCTAGTAAATTACTAGTCTATCTGGGGTCTGTTCGCTATTTATAAAAGACAGCATTCATTTAGTCACGCGTTATGGATAGCGGTCCTTATGAATAGTAGTCCTTATGAATGGCGGTCCTTATGAATAGCAAGGTAAATTGCCTATGGTTGGCTACAAGGGCCGCTATTCATAAAGAATCGCTATTAATTTAATCACGCATTATGGATAGCGGAGAAGTTGTAGAGGTATGTTTTCAAGCCTCTTGCAGGGGTGGTTAACCGTTAGTTTCCCACTAGTATTAATGCAAGGGGCTTAATTACGGCTTTACGCAGTAGGCCTGAGCCTCTTGAAGGGGTGGTTAACCGTTACTAGCCTAGTAGTAGTTCAGTAGTCTATTTCATTTGTCTTGTGACTATTCTTGCCCCACTAAAAATGGTGTTGTGCAAGCATAAGTACTGAAATGTCTTGGCAAAAACAAGTCTAGATCAGTACTCTTACTCTTGTCTTACTCTTAGCATATCTACTGTAGATGTAGACATGTAGACATGTAGACTGTACACTGTACTACTAGGCCTATACTAGTACTACTGACATGTACTGATGTAGATCTGACTGAAACTCAAAAACAAAGAATACCCTGGCCCAAGTCACTAGGCCCAACCTAAGCGGTAATGCTTAGCTGCATGACGTACTGGCCTAACCAGATGCTGTTCGAAATTAACGAAACATGAAGGGAATTATATCTGGAGTCTTTTTTTTTTACAAACTTAGCTTCATGTGATATAAAATAGACCATTATGTAATCAAGTGCATACCATAAATTACTTTTAATTATAGCAAAACTGAAAATTGAAACGTCACTAACTAGAATAAACAACACTACAGTAAAGTCAACCTGTGGGCTGCCCAGATTAGATATAAACAAAAGGATTAAAAACAGCGATGGGAGCGCCTAAAATAACGTTTCCATGTTTCTTGTTGTGCATTTCAATTCAAACTAAGTCATTGTTCAATTATGTTAATGATTATAATAAGGAATTTAGAAAAATAACTTACTTTGAATGATACATCTAGCGGACGAAAATTTAGCTCCGCGAGCTCCCAGATTTCCTTGCAGACGACAGAATATTACAATTGCGGCTTTTGTGCATTCAACAAGCGGACTTTGTCACCGCACAAAAGCCATAGCGCGAATAGCGGCCAATGTGCAGGGAAATTTTGTGCATTACGGAGATAGCGGCCTTTGTTTTTGAAGGATATCTTCATAATTAAGACGAATCTGGAAACAAGCGACATATCAAATTGTAGCATCTTTAATTCTCTACATGATGCAAACAAAAAGTAATTTTCAAAAAATTGACCAAATTTGCGATAGCGGCCTTTGTGCGGGCAAGCGACGGTATGTACCGCGCCGGTCTGGCAGGAAGGTGCCAATTGCAGTGAGGGGTTTTCATGGACCAGTGGATCTTAGATTATATTATCAAATGATTTTAGAAGAGTACGAATTTACAAATAGTAAAAAAAAAGTGAAAGGCGTAATTATTCTAAAACAGAATGAAACGCCGATAATACCAAACAACAACAAAAACAACAACTCGTTAATTCGCATTTCATCCACTCAGTAAGAGTACTTTTAGCCTCACGCCCATGAAGCAGTGTTCCCCCAATACCTGGGCCCATGCTACGCCACCGATGGAATGTAAACATGGAATGTATCAAATTACTCTCTTTTCTACTACATTTCACAGATCTGTTAAATTAATCAAGATATATTCATACTTCGTGTCGGATTTTTTAGAATAGCTGTGAAAATTTGAGCTTGATTTGATGAAATTGCATTACGGTATCAGAAAGCTTGAACTCTGAAAATACTCTCAAAGATGAATTATATATTAGCGGAAATATAAGTAGCATTTCTCAACAATTAGGTAGCGATACTTCCTCATTTTTGTTTCCTTCAGAAAGTACAGTACAAAATTAATGATAATATCTACTTTCGCTCTCTTTATATAGTGAAATTGTAACTTGAGACAACACTTATCTTATTTGTTCTTTCTTCTGTAGCAATTCGTGTTTTTCGTTTGTTTTCTTTTGGTATGAAAGAGTCGGTAAGGTTTCAGCTTTCAACTTCAATATTAGTCTTGCTATAAATAATTTGTTGTCAACGTCAAGGTGGCATTGATGGGAAGGGGACGGGTAGGGGGCCCATGGCTCTCTCCCGAACGTTTTGAAGAAAGAAAAAAAATTACTTGTACAATGTACATCTCTTATTTTAATATTTGTATCTCATGTTCGACTTTAATTCCTAAGGGATGCATAATTACACAAAGTTAAAGTGCACTCTTTAAGGGCTTCCCTTTAAGGTTGAATGACTTCTAACCTTACAATCGTCTCATCAATAATGCAATGAGTGCAGTAATAATTCTCTATAACGGATTTGGTCATAGCTAATCAAATGGAACGTTTTCAGTAATATTTCATCAATTATATCAAATTTGACAAAATTGATAGCATGTTGTATACAATAACACGTTTTATAAAACAGGTCGGGTGGAATGACTTTGATTTTTTCCTTATGGGTCTACAGAGACATGAATAACGTAAGACAAAGATAAATCGATACTCCCGTTCTCCTCCTCCTCCTCCTCCTCCTCCTCCTCCTCCCCTTCTCCCTCATCCTATTCCTCCTCCTCCTCTTTTTCCCTCCTGCTCACACTCCTCGCTCTCCCCCTCCATCTCCTCTTCCCCTCCTCCTCTTCTCCCTCCTCCTATTCCTCCTCCTCCTTCTCGTCCACAACCTCCTTCTCACACTCCCCTCCCCTCCTCCTCCTCCTCCACTCCTGCTCCTGCTCTTCTTGCATCTCTCAGGAGAGGGTTGATGGATCCGACAGACATCCAAGCCTCATGAAGACGATATTTCGTGCCCATTGGCGACGAGTTGGTGCAGCTGGCCTCTTGAAACTCATCGCCGATCTCCTGAGCTACGTCGGGCCGTGTGCCCTGGGCGGGATCACGCTCTATGTGACGGGGACATTGCAAAGAGACAAGCATAAGGGAAAGGTAATGTTTAATTTTTCTTCGAATACTTTTTATATCTCTTAATTCTAAGGGATGGGAAACGAAGAGGGAACGAGGAATTTCCTAAACCGGTCCTAAATATTCTACTTTATCATACTATGACTCTCATTGTTCCAGAAGGTAAAAGCGAGACAGGGACCAATCGTGGATGCTGCGAAGGAAGTGTGAGAGAGAGAGAGAGAGAGAGAGAGAGAGAGTAAGAAGGGGGGGATGATGGTATACAATGTCGAAAAATACATGTTATTTAACAGATTAAGGGGATTTTTTGTTCTGTATCTGTTATGCCAGTCGGTTTTCAAACTACAAAAGGAAACACTGACCAGTTTCCTCCATAAAACCACAGCTAAAGAAAGAAAGGGAGGAAACACAACTTATATGCAGTAAATTACTACAAAATCTAGATAAATTGAGTTATTTAAAGGTCGGTTTTCTAATTATGCAGACTTATCCGGCAGAACCACAACATCATGACGTCACAATAGCCGAGTTTTTCTCCAACGGATTTATCTTAGTCGCCTGTGTGTTTGCTACATCTATCATCCAACACATTTGCAATCAGACATATAATTATTGGGTGTATGTCGAAGGACTTCATGCCAAGTCTGCTATTCAGGTGAGTTTGATGATTATTAAGTAAATTCCTCAGTTTGAGGAAAAATGTAATAAATGTTACTATAATTGGATTTCGTAATGGGCCATTAAGCATGGCCCTTTATAAAATAAATGGCTAACGTTGTGAAAAATAGGGCTTTGTGCAGTGTTTACAAACAGAATTCAAAATAATTGGTTTAATCTTCAAATCGAAAGTAGATAAAATTCCATCCTTTTGCAAAGCTGATTATAAGGCAATTTACCCCTCATTTATATTTACAGAGGTTGATATATGATAAGTCACTTCGTCTCTCCACTTCCGCGATGTCAGGTGGTAAGATGTCAATGGGTCGGGTGACCAATCACATGTCTGCAGATGCAAGCAATGTCATGTTCTTATTCATCAATGTCAACGAGATATGGGCAATACCCGTTAAGGTGAGATAAAATGCATACTGGTAGCTAAAAGGGTGTTAATACAGCGTACCATTAAAAAAGTAGAGTTAAGAACCTTCTGCCTCTCAAATTCTAGTCAACAATTGTATGAGTTATGCAGATCCTCAAACCAAGGAAATGTGAAAGCTCTCAAGTTTCCAGGGCCAAAAATATAGGAAGAAAATAATCAAACGACGATACCTTTCGGTTTTTCTCGGTTTTGCTATTTTTTTCTAAATGAAAAAAAAAGAAGAAGAGAGCATAATATCTTATTCCTGTTTAAAAATTTGCTTAATTTTTTTCTCTCCAATATTATCGAAATGTCTTGTGTATTTTGACCTTTTCCCCTTTTTATTTGTTCACTGATTATATCTTCATTTTTCATTTTCAATTGTAGTTTATCTCTGTTGTTTAATTGGTATAATATGAAAGTCTGTACAGAGTAGATAAACGGTTATGTTGCATATAAATTTCTTCTTCGTCCTGTAGATAACTGTTGCACTGTATCTCCTGTATTATAAGCTTGGTATTGCTGCCATTATAGCCGCCTCACTCTTTGTAATCGTTATACCTCTCCAAATGGTTGTAGCAACAGCGATGGCCAAGATAACAAAATCAGTTTTGGTGAGTAAAAGTTTCTGTTTTGAACTTTCCTCTAAAGATATTTAACACTGTACGTTTTCATATTTTAAGAAAAAAGCATATAGTGCACCAATGTTTTACGTTTTGTGTATAGAGTTTATTTATGCTGATTTGATCTTACAAAGTTCCTAAAAGTATATCGCACAGACTATTTTCTTTTTTGTTTGTTTAGAGTTTATGAACCCTTATAAAATCCCACAAAACCCGATAACAGATCTAAAATACTGCACGTTTCCATATTTGCAAAGAACGTATTACAGAGACTGTTTTCTGTTTTTTGGTTTAGAGTTCATGAACTCTGATATCATCCTACAAAGTTCGATAACAGATCTACAGTATATCGCACAGACTATTTTCTTTTTTCTTTGTTTAGAGTTTATGAACCCTCATTAAATCCCCCAAACTTCGATGACAGATATAAAATACTCAGTGCACGTTTTCATATGTGCAACAAAAAAACATGGCGTACGAAATATTTTCTGTAGAGTTTATCGCCTCTGATAAAAACCACTCACAATTCAACAATAGTAACAGAAATACTATAATTGTACCGACTCAAGGTCAAATCTTCAATTCAGCAATGAATACATGCAGTATTTCTTACCAAATTGTAAAGAAGCTTTGCTAAGCCGTAAACTTCTTAAATTTGTTTGAAAATCAATAAATGATACCGCAATATCCATTACTATTTTTGTGATTGTATCAACGCGTTTAACCTTGTAATTTTATTGCAGAAAACATCGGATAATAGACTACGTGCTTCAAATGAAATGTTTCAAGGGATTCGGTTCTTGAAAATCTATGGATGGGAGCATATCTATTATGAAACTGTGAAAGCTGCTAGGAATATGGAATTACATCAGCTTATCAAAATTTACGTCTTATTTGCCGTGACCTGTGAGTAAAATAAAACATCAGTTTAATGATATCCGATTAAACAATAAAAACTCTTATGTGCTAGATTTTCTAAAAAGCTTGAGAAAAAAACTGTTTTTTCCCCCGATTCTTAAAAGCTGATACTTTTAAACGCCTTCTTAAAAAGTGTCGTAAAATAGAAAGAGGGAAAGTTTAAAACGAGAATGATAACGTAATCAATGAAAAGAAGAAGAGTATACATTTTTCATATAACGGGAGAATTCAGAAAGGATATGAAGACTAAATATAATCAATAAACGAAGGAAAATGGAAGAGAGCAGAAAATACTTTGACGTAGAAAATTAGAAAAAGAACTTGAAAATTAGTTCAGGTCTTTAATAATAATAATTATCCTTCATTTTCATAAGAATAAAGTAGCTTTCATTGAAACGGGGGGACGGGACGGGGTGCTGGTTCTTTTACTATTCCTAATTTACAAAGAGATATCACATTTCTGTTTGTCTTCATTTTACCCCTACAGTTTCAATCAATTCTGGAACACCGATAATCGTTACTTTAATTGTAAGTCAGTGCCATAATTCTCTTATCTTCTCTGAAATCAAACGTTACTTTCGATTCAGTAATCCAAAAATCTTTTAGGTTCAAGTTCAAGTTCACTTTATTCAATACTTTCATTAAAAATATACAAGGAAAACAAACATATAACAGTTAGAATATAATACATGTATCAATATATAACATGATGATAACACAAGTGGAGAAGACATGATGGACAGGGGCCTTATGTAAAAGTCTGTCTCCAGTAATTGTATAAAAAACTAAGTACATTATTTAAATTTTGTATTTGTTATAAAAAGGAAGAAAAAAAAAGGGGGAAAAATTGCATTCACACATACACTCTCTCCCATACACACCAACACACACTTTTCTGTCTGATGAACATTAAGAATATAGGTTATTGCACTATTGAGTATTGTCATAACAAGTACAGTTTAAATTTTCTTTTAAAACTATTTAGTGATGGACTCAGTCGAATATCTATGGGAAACTAGTTTCCTTAATCCTGGAATATGAAAAATATTTAAAATCCTGGTCTGGTGGCCATGAATATTCTTATTAAGTTGAAAATATTGTAAAATAGTATTTGGTAATACGAACAAAGCACGATGTTTTCAAGACATTATTTGAATGTACATGTAGATCAAATGTGGTTGCGGTCGTGGATCAAATGTAGATCAAAATTAATGTGGTATACGAAGAAAGCACATCATTTTCAAGAAATTATATCAATGTAGATCAAATGTGGTTGCGGTCGTAGATCAAAATTAGTAGATCAAATGTGGTATACGAACAAAGCACATCATTTTCAAGAAATTATTTGAATGTAGATCAAATGTGGTTGCGGTCATGTTTCCCTTAGCTGGCCTAATCAATAGACAGGTTTAACTGGGTGAATTTTGTTCCCCCCGTCATAAGATTTGAGGACGAGTCATCATTCGTACTTTTAATTGAAGATTAAAGTCCATTATGTGTTAAAAACCCAACCGCGGGGTGCAACCGTAGGCCCATTGTGCAACTCTCTTGCAAATTAACACATGCAAATACTATTTATAATTATCCTATAAATATTCTCTCCAGGCATTTGCTGTCTATACACCACTGAACTCCACCCCACTGACCCCTGACACAGCGTTCTCCAGTCTAGCCTTGTTCAACCTGATATCCGTACCACTCATTCTCCTTCCCCACGTACTTAACCTGAGCGTTACTTTGAAAGTCAGCGTAAAACGACTGGTAGAATATCTCGGAAGTCCAGAGGTCAAGCCCCTCGATGATAATATGAAGGTTCGGGGTTCGGGTCCCCCACCGGGGAGGAGATGTGATGGTGACATGAATGGGGGAAGTCGGGGTGAAAGGGTGGTGAAAACGACACCCCTCTGCTCTGTCCTTGAGACAGATGAAGAAGATTTGCAAACAGAAGATGATGTCTTCCTGGTAAGAAAAACAAAATGGCAATAATATTCCAAAATTATCACAAAGACTTTCGAGAAATCAAACTCAGAGGGCAATTTCGAAACCGTAATGTTTATCCCATGGACATCGTGTTCGTAATACATGATCGTAGTGTCTGCACTTCCACAAGGTGATGGACAAGGCTTATCATATTGCCCCAAGATTAATTTTCGAAAGTCTTTGCGATCATGATATAGTACATGTAGATAATTATAACAATAGCAATAGACATGAGTAGGTTAGACGCAAGTATCAGGGACCTACAGTAAAGCAGATTTGCATAACACTGAAATAATGCAATAACACAAATAAAAACTTCAGTACCTTACTTTGAAATCCGTTCACTTTAGTAGTTTTCGTAACTCATACAAAGGATATCGCAAGCTTTGCTTTGACGAACATCATAGGCGAGTGGTAATCGGAAAGCCAGGCAAATAGTGGAGATACACAACAATTTGTCTAAATTAGGCTCTGTATACGACGTATAATTCTTCGGCATAAAACATCAAATGATTATATTGGTACTGTGGATACTGCTACTGCATTTGATATCCGAATTACTGATAATTGATTTCATAATTTAGTATCTCCGATTCTTATCCCATTTAGAGTGTTGAGGAGATGAACAAACAGAACGTAGTCCAAAACGGAGTGGCTGGTCCCATTCCGAATGGCACAAAACTCCAAAGTGACCAAGATTGTATAGATGGTCTACAGAGAGACGCCCTTCAAAGAGATTTGCCTGATGACATCGCGATAAGAGTAAGTCTGTCATTTTCCTTTGAAGTGCATGTTATTGATTTTCTTATTTGAATTGGAAACAAGGTGTACTCCCAATCAGGAGATGAATTTCAAAACTTATCGGAAAGGAGATAGAGTTCCTACAAAAGGTAAAAGTGATAATTATAAGCATAATGACAGAAGCGAAACGAGCGAACAAACCAACGACAACAAAAACAAACAAATACGACCCCCCCCCCCCTCCGATAAAAAATGGTACTGGAAGAACGTATCGTGTTTCTTTAAGGGATGTTTTTCTAGATATATATAATTATGATGTAAAGTACCGTACATGAAAATGCTCCTGTGGGTGTAATGAAATTAGTAATGTTCACTTGATAGTATTATGGCTCACCTCACCCCTTTGGTAAACACCATCTGATTGTACACGTGTTTAAGGTCCCACGCATTAGACCGCTGAGGCATATAGCATGTAGGAGAAAAGACAACACTGTTATTATTAGGCAAAATTTTGACAGGGATTCGATTTATTATGTATTTGCGTCACACGTGTGTAAACAGCACAGTGATGTACATCATATCGTTTAACACCTCTGTTTAAAGGTATCGACCAGTTTTGGAAACATCCCCTCTCAAAACTGAAATGTAAGCTCTTATTACCTATAATGTGAAAGAATATGTTTCAACTAATACGTGATGATACAAATTTTGCTGGGAAACCGCCTACTAATTGATATATTTGGTAAATTATTATATCTATCCGGACTGGATAGATATCGCGTAGTCCAATATCCATCGTTCTGTGTACAGTGCTTGTAACTTTACTAAGACTGGGCCAAATTTCTTATCATTTTGATGATTCCAGAACCTTGCAGTACACACCAATACTTATATGCTAGATGATCACAACCTTATTTGATCGATTTCCAAAACGTTTCTTTCACAATGCAATCGCATGACAAGAACTGGTCTATACCTTTAAACATCTATTAACACCATAAACATTGTCAAAACTTACGGTTGTTCATAAAAGAACTCTAACTTTTTATGGTATCCGCAATAAGTTTACGATCAATTCCATATGCGATAATGTGATATAAAAGACATTGCTCATAATATTACAATCGCTGTTTAATGCTCTGTTATAAAACTTATGGGGGAAGAAATTCGCCATTCGTGTCTATATATTTTTCTTTTTTAATACAGGAAGGACCATAATGTAAATGCAGGCGTTAATATTGTGGTTTTGTTGTATTTTAGTATAAAAGCTAAATTGAATACAAATCCACGCTTTTTCTAATTTCAGGGGCACATTTTTGTTTACTTAAGGTGAGCCAGGTTGGGCCTTTGCCGGTGGTGATGGTGGTGGTAGGGGAGGGGGAGGGGGAGGTAGCCCTCATAATTCTTTGTGTCCCTGTATCCGCTACTTGTTTAGACAGTCTAAACATTGCATTTACTATCATGACTATAGATCACTCGAGTACTGCCGGATTTACTGCCTTTTAAAGGTACTATGTCCCATTTGCAGGCCAAAAATTGAAAATGAAAAGGTTAAATTCCAACGGCATTTGAAAGATAATACTAAATTAGAACTTCCCTAAAAAAGGTGGGGCTTGAAAATGTCTTCAAGTGGGAAAATAACGACTATTAGTTGTCAAATCGACTTAGGAGCTACAGAGCCAAAAATTAATAGTCTTGATTTACAGACCATTGTACCGAATGGTCATACGTTTTATGCTGCGCAAAGATTCAATCAGTTTAATTTTGGCCATCACAAGAAGTGGGTTATTGATGTAGACAAATGCTCATGTACCCTTTACAGCTCATTTTATGTTATTACCAAAGAAGAAAAAAAAAGCCAGTCAGTCACTCAATAATGTCTGACAGTGAAGTCTAGCAAGTAAATTGGTTTCCTTGCATAATTTGAATATTAGGACACTGCTAACATTTAAATTTCACAGATAGGACATACATGACATATTCATAATTCCTGCAAAGTTCTACAGAATTTGAGGATGGCTGCAAAAGGGACATAGTACCTTTAATGTGAATGATAATGTTGCACAAATATAATCATATTCGCCCTGACAATCCAGAACGTTTTCCCACTTTGTTTTGAAACAGATCCGAAACGGAAACTTTGTATGGGATGCAACGTCTAGCAGCCCGGATGTTAGTGATGTGGATATTATAATACCATCTGGTGAGTATTGACACGTACGCCCAATATGAAAGTCATAATGTTCTAGTTTTTAATATCATTCAGTCGGCCCTCATTCTATTTGAAAACAAAAACAAAAACACGACAATTCATTTGTTCATTTATTCATTGTTTTGTATTTATCTGTGTATTTATTTATATCAGTCTTTACATAGTCCTTTCAATATAGAGTGTATTTATCTTCCAAGCGGCCCTGTCTATATAATTAAAAAATATTACATTTAAAACACGATAAAATAGAGACATTTAACAAACACAAAGATATATAAAACTAAGACAAAGAACAATTATAAAGCATTTAAACTTCGAAAAACATTTTACAATATATGACAGTACAAGTTAAAGTGATAGTTGAGTTCTGTTTTTAGACCGCAAATGCCTTCAAAGTGCATGCTTATTGCTCTTATTCTTATCTTTGACATTTCTAGTGTCCTTTCGGGACTTAAAATTGAAGGTCATTTTAAACCCAAAATGTGTAAAATTTAGCCAATACGATCATACCAATTTAGTTCCACTTTTAGAAAAATACGGTGACCGTTAATTGATTAAGTAATTAATAATAACAATACATGGACCGACTGGTTCTGCGTAATATAACCAACACGACAAAGCCAACATAAAATCCAACATCGGCATTGGCTGGAATACAACGTAAAAGGCGCTATTTCGTTTTTTCAACGGCTTTTTCAAATTATCGAATATTTGTGGTGGTAAACAAATATTAGAAATCGTTATATTTATGGATATTTCAGCCATCTCTGAACCGATTTTGATCAAACAAAGATGATTTTGTCATTTGAATTGTATGTTCTTTCAAATTTGAAACTCAGTTTTTCATTATCTCACCAAAAAAAAATTGTGTAGCGCCCTCTGCAACAGAACTCAACTATCCTTTTAATACAATACAACTATGAACATGAATCAAGTTATATAATTGCTTCTTAAAGGGCATTTACAATATCCTAAAGTATTAACATTGCCTCTTGAATGATAATGAAGATAATATTGTACGTAAATAAATCATGTTCGTGAGCATCCCAAGGTTCGAATGAAAGCAAACAATTTCAACGAGGAGATGAGCGTGTTTACCAGGTATCCGGGCCAATGATAAAGGAAATATATAATATATGTTATGATTTATGAAGGTTAGAAAACCAGTAGCTACTGCACATGTGGTTTAATGTTTTCCACATAAACTTCCTCATATACTTCCTGTTGTCTCTGACTTAACCCTTTGCTTACGGGTTGTTCTTGAACTAAGCCAATGGGAATGACAGGATTCAGTAGTCAAAGAGTTAACTTTTCCTTTGGTAATATGATATGGTTAACATGCGATATTAAGTCCTTTCAAGTCTGTCCCATAGATTACATGATACGGACATCACCAATATTCAAAATCAAGATTTTAGTACGTGTTCAGTCATCAATTTTAGGAAATAAAATTGTTTAATATATTTTTGTTTTAATGATAATACAATTGAGAAAAAAAAAAATTGTTACGATAAAAAAAGAGATAATTTGTAATTTCCCCTGTTTTTATTAGGTAAATTAACCATAATTGTTGGAGCGGTAGGAAGTGGGAAATCATCACTTGTTGGTGCTATGATGGGGGAGATGACGGCATGCAGTGGGATCGTTCAAGTTCACGAGTAAGAACGTCGTTTTCTAGTTTGTAATTTGCTGTATTTTTCGTTACAATACTTTTAAAACCACCTCCAATTTTATTCAATCGTTGATGTAACCAAGGACTTGTTCATTTTTTGTGTGATTTCGGTTTTGCACATTTTCGCAAAGCCTTTATGGAAACTATTAAACGTAAACACTGTTATAAGTAAAAAAATAACATCGTTCTTCATAAATATGAAGAACAAGTGTGTATGGCTCATTGTCACTTTTGGAAAAGAGGCACTCATATGTTTTCCTTAATCTTTACCGAAAATTTTGAAAAAAACGGGCCCATTTTTAATGGTATTTTTGTTAGAAGTGGGACCCATGTTTAGGGATTTTTGTGTGTGAAAAAGTGACCCATTAGAGCGGCACCCCCCGTATGTCCTAATATTTGAGTACCCCCCCCCCCCCCCCAACGAGTTCAATCAAACGATACGTAATGCTACAATTTCAACAATTCAATTTCAACATAACTGTTTATGAGACTTACCCTTAACTCATCATGGCCATAATTGCATCTCATTTTGTTCGCCTTGGGCTGATTTTCTTTCTCTAGGAAAAAAGGCAGGATTGCCTATGCGCCCCAGAAAGCGTGGTTGATTAATACAACAGTCCGAAAGAATATTATATTTGAATTGGACAAGAAGATGAATAAATCAAGGTAAGAAAACATGAGAAAACATTTTTCAAATCTTTTTATTATCTTTAAGAATATTTTGATTAAATAATAAATCATAACTTCAGGTTATGATTGTTGAAAGAACTGAATTGAATGAGCTTCTAAAGCCACAAATTTGAATATTTTTTACCGAATAGATTTTCAAGGACATACAATCCTAGGTATAAGCTGTCTTTTCAACATTTCTGAACAATCCTAAATTAGATACATTGTTATAGAGTTATTTAGACTCTGACCCCTTCATTGAACAATCATAACCATAAGCTGTGTGATTTTATTATTAATTCCAAATTCTCTCTTGACAGACTATTTGCTGTACACAATTTTTTCCTATGTCAGAATTCTTCATTTTAAAGTGTATTATAACAATAACAAGAAGAATAGAATAAATAACACAATTGCGAAGATTTAACAAATCATCTCAGGGCAATTTCAATCACCAATTCGTCACCTTTTGAAATGTGCAAACATTACAATGACATGTTGCACAATCGAAACATGATTTCTCCATGTAGGCAATGCAATATGGTACCGAATTTGCTTTCAATTTGATTTTCAGAGGTCTTTTGCAACCGTGTTATTTTGGAACAGATATATTTGTTCTTCTCTCTCTTGCCACCAGATACCAGGAAGTGATTCGAGCTTGTTCCCTTCGGCCAGACCTGGAGGTCCTCCCCGCCAATGACCGGACAGAGATCGGTGAGAATGGTATCAACCTTAGCGGTGGTCAGAAACAAAGGGTTAGCGTCGCAAGGGCCATGTATTCTGAGAGCGATATCATTATTCTGGTAAGAATGATGTTCAGGGTACCGGCTTTATGTTTTTTCTAAGTCTGTTGTGAGCCAACAGGGTGGTAACTCTATGTTTAAGTATGTGAGTCAATGCTCTTCTTGCTCTAAGCAGATATCAATGTGTGCGTATCCACTGTATCAAACACTGGGTTTAGCTGGCGTACGCCCTCTCCCAGTTGAAGGTCTTTGAAGAAAACAAAATCAATGTCTTGATACACCACCTGAATGTTCGGCTCCGAAGGTAAGGGCTTATAACTTCCCCGAGTACACTCGTCAGGTGTTCTATAACATATACGGGAACATATAACGCGTGCTATGCTCCAGGATTCTAGCCAGAGTACATAAAATCAAAATCATAATATGTTTATAAAAGCAAATTATCTTGCAGCGCTGAAACTAAGAATATTTTCACTCCTCAACTTTTTTCCCAAATGGATAGAAAAGCAAATAATAGTCAAAGAATCAGTTCTGACTGCAACTCTATTCTGTTGATTGTAGGATGATCCACTATCGGCTCTCGATATGCAAGTTGGAAGTGATTTATTCGACAAGGGAATCCGAGGTATCTTACGTCATCGCAATCAAACAGTTATACTGGTCACACATCAACTGCAATACTTGCCAAAAGCAGACAAGGTACGTCTTGAAAACCCAAGCACATGTTTCTTCAATGATTTTTATCGTCTACTTCTACTTCTTTGCTCTGCCGTACTTTTCCTCGTCTTCATTTTCTCTCCCCCCCCCCCAGTGCATCTCGTTCTTCTTGTCGTTGCTATTGCAATTATTCGGTTGCTACCTGCTTTTTATTTTGTAATTCACTTCATTTCCCATTTATTTCATTTATGTTCAAGTTTACTTCCGGAGTTTTAGAATTACTTTTAAATAGATGCATAAAATAATTATACGTTCTGATTTTGCAAATATCTTCTTCATCTTTCGATCCTCAATTATGAATTTCAAACAAATTAACATGTATTTGCCAAAATGGGTAGCATTGATAAACAGACGTGGAGTTTCTATATTTACAACTCTTCTCTAAAACGTATTCATATCTGTATACGTCCATTCCTTTATACATTTAACTATTCGTTAGTTTCTGTCATTCCCATACTGTTTAACCATGCGTGGCATCCACATGGTTTTGTTCCTTGTACAGATCATCATCATGGAGAATGGAAGAGTACAACACCAAGGTTCACCGTACGACATCGCACGGGCTGACCACGATCTGGAGGTGAAATGGAAGGAGGCGGTGAGACGGGCAAGTGTGACAGAGGATGTGCGGACCAATGAAAGCAGTACTGAGATGGAGCGAAAGAGCCTTCGAAGGCAGTGTTCAAGAAAGTTCTCGGTCGTCAGTCACACCGACTCCGTCATAGGTAAATTGAAACCAAATAAATATTGTTTACTTACACTGAGTCACCGTGGGAGACACCAATATAGAACAGTCATAAATGTCTTACAAATTAATGGATACTTCCCCCCCCCCAAGCCTAGAATAGACTGTTCCATTTATCTATTACAATGCATGGTTACAATCAGTATTGAAGGTCTAAATGTAGTTGCACACATCGGGTGTTACTCTGTCTTTGTAATACGCGAAATAGTCAACTACACGCCACATTAATGTGTGTAGTGATTATCTACTTCTAAACGTCTATGTCAGAACTCTTCACTCTTGTGTGTGTTTGTTATTATTAGATAAATGAGTTATCGTTAATATCGTATGAGTAATATTAAGTAAATCATATCGAAATAGTGCGTCATGATGTCAGAAAGATTTGACGGTGGAAATCTATAAGTTATCAGTGTATGCCGAAACATATTCACAACTCATTACTAACTGATGGAACTTTTTGGAAGATCATAATAATAGTAAGATGATTTCGATTCTTGTTATGTTTTAGTAAAGTTAAACAAACACGTAATTTGATTATTACCTTTTGCAAAACATCTCTATTTTTTTTTTCATCTTAGAGAACGAAAAAGGTCGTTTGATCGCGCAAGAGGATCGGCAGTCCGGGGCGGTTGCTACGAGCAACTACGCCCATTACATCTCATCGATGGGATATACGTTATGTGTGCTTATCTTTTGCAGTACCTTTCTGCGCGGTGCTCTGCAAATTGGCACCGATTTCTGGCTCTCTGAATGGTCTGAGGCTGGACTCAATGACACTCATAATGATGTAAGAATGCAAAAGAAATTAGTCATATATAATTCAGGAACTATGTCCTCCTTTAGGTCATTAAAATAACTGCTTGAAGCAATTAACGAAGAAATTGCTCGGCATTTTTAAAAGAGACATTTTTTGTCAAATGCCCATCTCTCCTCTCTCTTCCTCTCTCTCTCTCCTTCTCTCTCTCTCTCTCTTTAAATCTTTCTGCTCTATAATACAGTGCGTCCCAGAAAAAACGAAACCGAGAATTATCGATGTTTTATCATAACTTAATCACAATTATCATTAATATATGACACATATTTGTAAAGCTTAGATCCTCGTCTTTCATTTGATGCAACTCATATGATGTATATTTCACGCATGAGTGATCAAAAAAAGTTTGGGGAGAGGAAACCAAAAAGTCATTTTTTAGGGCGGTATCTAAATTTCAAGGAACAGAATCACATTTATAGAAAGTTCAATTTCTGCCCTTTCATATGACACCTCAATCAGGAAAAAACAGCAAGGAATTACAAAGTTCTGTTTGTTTAAAGTGATGCTTGCATTTCCATAATTTGATTTTACTGGCTGCCTGCCGTAGCAACAAACAGAGACGACTAAAGACTTAACTCCGTTTCGTTAATGATCAGCCATGCACTGACTGCTTTTGCGAAGCTCTTTGGAAGCGCAAAGAGACGAAGTATAACGCGCTATACAAGAACGGACTATTTTTAAATGTAATGCTTCCTGGGAGAAATTTCAATAGTTTAAACATGTTTGTGGCTTACACCCAGTAAATAAGATATTGAAAAACAAGTCAGAAAAAATCTTGGAACCAGCGGGATTTGAACCTGCCATTTACTGGGTGTAAGCCACAAATATGTTTAAAGAACGGACTATTATTATTATTATTTTTATTAATGCAAATATAAAAATCTTTAAAATGTTATCATCAATTTTGTCCAGGATGAAGTGCGCCCAACAAGTTTCTACGTCAAGGGATTCGCTGGGTTGTCTGTGGGTACCCTAGTGGGTCAAATCCTCTTCAATTTCCTCGTCAATGCCGGGATGCTGTTAGCTGCTAAGACCATCCACTTCGAGATGCTAGAGAATCTTCTCATGTTACCAGTAAGGTAAGGTATTTCACAACACAATTTTGTTTTGTTGTTGCTGATATTCGTCTTAAAAATAAATTGGTTTTTGTCACCTAAGTAGACCCTCTTGACATAAAAAGAATGAATGTTTAAACGGAAGAATAAGAAAATGAGGAAAGGATTCTGAAACGACTAAATGAAATATACGCAGCTTGGAAGCATCTGGAATTCTGGACATAATTATGTTTTTATTAAAAAGTATACTCGCAAAGTAACACTTTGTTAACAAAATTATGGTGTAAAAATAATAAGTAAATAGAATCAGAAGTGAAGATCTGCAATGTTTTTTAAAATTGTTATATCACTTTCTACCAGTGATGTTTTGATTTAAGATCTAGTCTTTTATTTCTTAAAAATTGTGGTTTTTAAAAATAGTAATTTCATGCTCTTACTCCTTTCTTGTCGGCTTTTTTCTTCTCTTCCATTTGTTAGGTTCTTCGACGTTACCCCTGTTGGCAGAATTCTTAATCGGTTATCAAGTGATACGTCCTTGATTGACCAGGTAAATAGTTTTGGCATGATCATTTGGGTTAACACCGTCTTGATACGCCAAACAAAGAATCGTCCTTCATCTTGGTCAAAGTAAAGAGGTTTAATTAGTTTCAGAGTTAATAGAGCACCGAAGTGCAAACGTCATATTCCCTCGTCGTGCAGGTTACTGGTTCTAAACAACAAAGCCTGCGCATGAGGTTCACCGCGAAATTATTCAAGCAACGGCCTGGAGCAGGGCGAATTCAGTGTTTGGGGCTGTTGTGACCACCACGCTATTTTTTAGCACAAAATTGTTTGGAACCAGCAACCTTGACAACTTGGCCAGTATGACGTCACATTTCGTGACATAATATTTTGAGAGAAATACTACAATTTGAAAAAGGAAATCGGTCTTTGTCCATCATTTCTGGATATGTAAACATATATTTTGAACTATTATCAAAATCACATGGTTCGTTCAACTTTAGCCATTGTACATGTACTTTAATAAAGGCCCAAATTTACAAAGGAGGTTTATGTGCGTCATATGACGCGTTTCGATGCGTTTCAGACCGAGGTTCAGACAAACCTTGGTCTGAAACGCATCAAAACGCGTCATATGACGCACATAAACCTAGGTTTGTCGACAACCCTCCTTTGTGAATTCGGGCCGATGTGTTTCTTAGTTCTTGTTCACAATTGCCCGGTGTGTAAGCCATTCTGTGTTTAAAAATAATTCAATTGAATAATCTCATATTCTCTAAAAAAAATATGTTCTCCATTCTGACAGCGGTTGCTGATTACTATCAACATGCTGATGAATAGCTTTGTCAATATGTTAGCAGCGATCGTGGTCAACACGATAGTCAATCCGTGGTTCCTCGTAATCTTCGTATTTATCGCCTTCCTCTTCGTCGTCATCTTCATGTACTACGTAAGGACATCGAGGTAAGGGTGAAACAATGAGTAACGATCGTAGCTAGAAGCTAATTTTAAGATAGTATAATAATTCAGGGGAAAAAATTAAAAATATTTTGAATTAATATATTTATAATGGTTTACTTTTATTAAAAAATATGCATCGCAGCCCAAGGGGCTGAAATGTACATTTTTTTTTTTTAAAGAATCAATAATAATACAAGTAAACAATCTTTATGCAATTGTAAATTATTCATGATTGAATGAGTATAGTAAGTTTTAGACGTATAGATTACACGATTATTTCGATGTGTTGAAATTTGTATTTCCTTTAATTAATTTGCATATACATGCAATTTCATAACGCATGCTATCTTTTCTGTTTTGTTCTAAACAAATTTTCCATCTTTTAAAACTTTACTGACAAAATTTAGAGAGCTGCAGAGGATAGAGAGTGTAAGCAGATCACCGGTTTTGGCTCATTTCTCAGAGACACTGGGAGGATTGTCAACTATACGAGCATTCAAGTGAGTACACCCCTAACACACCCCCACACACCCCAACACACCCCTGACACACCCCTCTCACCCCTCTCTTTTTCTTTCCTCTTTATTTCACTCCTTTCCAATATCTTTGTTTCCTTTTCTTCCAGTCCGCTATATCTCCATCCTATATTGACGATATGAGTGGAGAAGTGAAAAGAAAAACAACGGAAATTACAATTGTTATCATTAGACAATGTGACACAATATAAGAACTTGCAGAATTTACAAAGCACATAAATGAGAATTCTTTGTTCAGGAGGTTTCACCAAAGATTCATCACTACAATATTGTCTCCCTTAAACCATTACTTTTCTTTCGACGTTATACAGAGCAGAAGCGCGTTTCTCTCGGGTGATAACAGAGCACATCGACATCAACATCACGGCGCATCTCTATCTCATAGCGGCTCAGAGATGGATGGGAATCAGATTGGTAAGAACATTCGTTATTCTATCTATCACAGTAATTACATGACTCTGGGGGGTGTTTCACAAAGATGATAAGTCGAACTTAACTCTAAGTTAGACTTAAACATTATGGAGAGCCATTTGTAGCCTTAAAATAAAATATATTCAAAAGCGAAAATTAAAGGGTTTTTGACTTTTTATAAATTCCAGATCAAGAACATGAAATCTCCTTGATAATAGAAAATATGAATGAATTGAATCAACATTTTATGCCTTTTAAATTAACTTTTACAAAATATTTTCATAGATACCCACGGCTTTCCATAATTGATAAGTCCAAACAAGTAGAAATAAGTTTTAACTTAGGATCTTTGTGAAACACTCCCCATGGTGACGCATTATGTTTACGATGACTAAGAAGCTAGTTTTCCTCACAGCAACTTGGACTCTATATTGATTGATGGCATTTGATCATTGCATCTTAATTCCCAAGAAGGAAAAAGAACTGTGCGTAGATTTAAATATATGCCTATACTTTGTGTGGCTGGTGTTCTGGAAATTCTAACGTATGAAAGAGTGGTAGTTATAATTACACGGAAGAATGTGTTTCACGCCGTCAGAACCACGAACATCCTTTTTTTGTAAGACTGCATAGTATGTTGAAAATCAATCGCAAACATTGCCGTTATATAACGTTGCAAGAACAAAATATTTGTAAAAAAAAATAAGAGCTATCTATAACTGATGAATCTCGGGTTGCATATTTTAATCCGTTCAATCATTTCGATTAAAGCAGTGGATGTTATAATGAGTAACTTTTGTCATTAATCAATGTCTAATATTCTATCCAGGACTTCTTAGGTTCATTAGTGGTACTAGTAGCAGGATACTCCTCCCTACTGGGTGCATCCTACAGCGACATTGATGCCAGCCGGGTTGGTCTCGCCATCGCCTATTCACTGATGGTAAGAAATAACTGGTCAGCTCAAGTATTGTGCACAATATAGAGGTGGTTGGGGGATGGTTGGGGGGGGGGGAGGAGGAGGAGGAGGAGGAGGAGGAGGAGATATGTTCGTGCCCCATTCCCCTTTAAAGCCTACTTACAAAAGGAACGTGACCCTAGATATTTTCTTAAATATTTTGAAGCAATAATAGTTTTTGAGCTAATTCATATTTTTCTTCGTTTTCGTTCTTACTTTTTTGAGAGAGGGGAGAGAATGGAGATAGGAAAATAGAGAGGGAGAGAGATTATGAGACTGCAACCTGCGAAGATTGTTTTATAAGAAAGATACTTTAGAACTATAATTTGTCAATCCTTTTCCCTCATTCTTGAAAGGTGTCCACCTATCTCAACTCTCTGGTCAGGTATTGCTCCGAGTTAGAACTTCACATGAACGCTGTGGAGAGAGTACGTTACTATTCCGAACTGCAAAACGAGTGCTACAACGATGGTAAGAAAACAAAATTAACCCTTTGGCGTATCCGCATATGTGTAACAAAATGACGTAATCCACTTTTCAATATATCATAGTGTGATTTCAGTACACCGTTCTTTTTCTTTAATTAACAAATAAATTCAAACTTCAATCCAAATTTCAAATCGAAAATAGAATGTGAATGAGAACTATACCTTTTTCGCTATTATCAACAGGCGAGATGCCTCCTCCCGACAAATGGCCGACGCGGGGTAAGATCCTCATGGAGAACATCAGTGCCCGGTATCACAAGGACCTGGATCCAGTACTCAGTGACATCAATATCAACATCCAGCCAGGACAAAAGGTTTTCCTCTCTTGTATTACTTTTTTAATTAATAATGCAAGCTGCGTAATTATGCAGGCTCATTTGTCGGACGTGGTATGGCTTTCAACTCGGAAGTGATATTGTGCAAAAATAATTGCAAAAAGAGCAGTGCAAATAATATTGCTTTGTTTTACTTGCGTATGCACTAATTTGGACTTTAGAAATCGAAATCATTCTTCCTTGTGCAGCGGCCATTAGATTACTTTATAAGTCTTCTTTGTTTTAAAAGGGTCAGGGGTCGTCACGACTATGCCTACATTTTGAATGTCTGTGATCTATTTTAAAGTCCAACTTGTAAAATATTGCAATCATGATTAAATACTGAAAAAATGATTGGTAATACAAAATGATTGTTCCGAGTCGATTTCGGCTTTCTGTTTCATTCTTGGGTTTTACTTTCATGATCAGTGCGAGACGAAAAGCGTAAGTATGGTTCTTTTCAACGCGATTCTCAAATTAAATACTGTAGACTCCAAACGCTATCTGAATACAATTATGTTCAAAAGAAGAACTTACATTACACGTGGAGACCCTTGTATGTAAAATGAAAGTGTTTGTTCATTATGATCACTGATCAGTGATTGTGTCATTCGATGGCTGGAGCACAAGCCGGATTTCAAATGATATTTCATAATGGAGAATATATCTTAATGGTTGCATTACCTATTATATTGTTTCTCTCTGTTAGATTGGTATATGCGGTAGATCTGGAAGCGGGAAGTCATCTTTGACCCTAGCTCTCTTCCGGTTCATGCAAATCAAAGGTATCATGATTAAGCTGTACAACTAATAATGAAAGAATTCTATGATTTGAAATTCACTCGACATAATTATGTTCCTGAAAATATACGTTTGTTTCAATTTGATTTTTATATTAAAGTGACGTAATGAGTCAAAGAGGGGTTCTTAATAAAATATCCTCTGCAAGAAATTTGTCCCTGATGTGAGAAGAAAAAAACTACGAAAGAAACATGTCCATCGTAATAATGACGCGAAACTGAACGTCGACCAAAACAATTATCATCTTTATCATCAATGATCAACTTCGATTGACTATGCAAATGGGTGCACGCATTGCAACAAGCAGCTGCGTAGCGTAGGTCCACAACTTGAGGGAGGGCACTGGTATAGGGTTCGGGGCACTCAGTAAATGAAGTGTAAATTAAAAAACTTACTGATGAGAGGGAGTGTCTTGTCATCATATTTTCCTTCAGTCTCCCTCTCCTTTTCTCTCTTTCTTTCTACCGGTATATATTTTACCACCGCCCCATGGAAGGCACTTCTGTCGTGTACCTTTGTACCTTTCTAGCTACCCCACCAGTTAATGTCAGCACCATTTGAAATAAAAAATTAAATATAATTTTTATCCTTCCCAGGGCGTCTCATGATCGATGGTGTTGACATCGCGACAGTGCCATTAAGAACATTGCGTCGGCGTTTATCCATCATCCCACAAGAGGCTATGATGTTCACTGGTACTATCAGGTATGGAATTTTAAATATTTTTGGTGACCTTTTTGGTAGATTCAAGCCTTGCTTCACGTTCCAATATAAGCAAGATAATTCCTTTCATAGTCAGTGTTAGTTTACAAATAACACTTCACTTTGTCCATGAATACTTTTTTCTCTTCATTTTTAATGACGGGACAAAAAGCTGATAAGAAACTACGAAAATCTAGCACCATCCCAACACGAAATAATCTACTTATGCAACATTTTGTCAGTGTAACAGTTTTTGGTGCTTCATGCAACTTGGTAACTCTTTACAGATCTAACTTAGATATGACAGAGACATGCACAGATGACAAGCTTTGGCGTTCTCTTGAAATCTCTCAACTCAAGAAAACGGTGAAACAACTGGATGGAGGCCTTGGTGAGAATTGTTTGTTAATTTTATAGGAATTCTATTAAATTCCATTTTTCCTTGATCAATACTTGGGATAAATGAAAATAGATCTGTTTCTTTTGCGCTAAATTACAATCTTGATATGACTGTGTAGGCCTACTCCTATTTATATTGTATAGAAAGACGATCAAAACATTTAACTGAATTTATCGTTTGTTTATACTCTCAAATATCCCTGCTGGCTCTTTCAGTTGATCTTGATTTGTATCTTTTTCCTTGATTGATTATTTGCCTTTATGAATTGATAACCACGTTAACAAGAAGTTAAGAAATGCAACATGTGAAAAGAGAAGGAACAAGAAATAGAAACTGTATGCAATCAGTGGAGCAAGTAGAAGAGAGAAAAGAAGTAGAAAGAACAAGACAGACAAGAGCAAGTTAAGTGGAAAATCGAATAGGAAAATATGGGGATCATTGTTTACATGATGATTTTGTTAACTTAATCCTCAGATTCGAAGGTGTCAGAAGGAGGAGAGAATTTCAGTGTCGGACAGCGTCAACTCTTTTGTTTAGCACGAGCTTTCCTGAGAGAATCGCGTATTCTAGTTATGGATGAGGCTACAGCTTCCATTGACAAAGAAACGGTAACGAATACTGAAATAATTTGATTAATTGCAACTTATTTGTGATTGATATCAATCGCAACTATGTACGTAAGAGACTGCAAACGAGCGACTGATTGAAGGACTAAATTGCAATTGATTTGGATAAATCCCAACCTTTATATAACGGGGCCCTGGACTTAAAAACAAAACATGTAAATTGTATTTCCAAAATGAAAAAAGAAGAATAAATTCAGATAGGGATAATGACTATGACATTCTTAAAAATATTCTTGAAAAAACATTTCTGCCAATATAATTCATTTTCTCTTTAAACAGGACAAGATCATACAAGGAGTTGTACAGGATGTATTCAGAGATAGAACAGTACTGACAATAGCGGTAAGAGTTGTTTTATTTAATCTGCTGTTGATCTTCTGAAAGATATCAAAAGTGATACAAAAATCAAGAATCACAAAGAATTGAGTTAAATCTTTATTTTTTATATTTTTTATATAACATGTTGAATCTTTAAAATTATACCAAATGGAGCACTACAACTTCAAGTTGAGAAATCATGAAAATCTTTATTCAACAATAATTTTCAACGATTGCTTGACATTGCAAAATACGATGAGTACTGGTATAATCACATTAATCCAAAAGACAGTAAGTTTCACTGTTTATATTATACATGTATAAACTAACTGGTATATATATGGACTAACAATACAAACAATAAAATGACAAGACATGACTAAAAATATAATCTATTTTTCTTTTTATCAGCACCGCATCGATACCCTTCTGAATTCCGACTACATCCTAACTCTAGATGATGGCAGAGTTGCAGAATTCGACACACCTAGCAATCTCCTACACAAGGAGAACAGTATCTTTGCATCACTCCTTCGAGCGGGAAGGTGATTGGACAATCATCTTCAAAGGAATAATCAACATCCCGAATCCTAATGTTTACATTGACAGCAACGTCGCTAGACGAAGGCGGGTGGTGTGACGCTGTCCAATTGTTAATAATTTAAAATCGATTAAAAATATATTTAAAACTTGCTATCGGAAAATTTTGAATTGTGATAGGCTGTCTACAAATCAAAAGCATTGATAGCCTCTTTTTTCAATTAAAAATCTAAGGACTTTTCTTCCTTGTTGTGAAATTTCAAGGTCAATTGTTGGTATCGCCATATGATCTAGCGACGTACATCGATATCTGTTGAACATAATTTTGTATCCATACATTTATGTTATTTATTTATCACCTACACTGTCTTGGTTTGTGAAACCAGCAAAGTATACTTATTTTGATGAAAGCCTGTATTTTACGTGAAACGTTTCAGCTTTCAACTAATGTCCTTTGGCAAGACATTGATCTACATTTGCCACACTCCAACCAGGTGAAGTAACTAAATGGGTACCTGGTAGGAATTTATTCCTTGAAATTCAGCGCAGTAAGAGCTGCACTGCTAAAGCCAGGGTAATTATGCTGCATTATTGTAGAGCGCTTAGAGACTTCTAATAATTACTTTAAAAGTAAGTGTTAAGCGTTTTATAAGCAAATATATAATTCAATCGAAATATTTGTCAAGGTCTTCAAGAAAGTGAGGAGAAAGAGAATTTGACACCCTCCATTCGGGAGACCGATACATAAAATATACGGCCCTTTGTGGTCATTACTTGCACCAAATAAAAAGTAAAAGTACATCGAAAGTGTTAAGAAGTAGCTATAGGTAATAATTCATACAAATGTAATTTTATTTCTAAATGATCGCCATAAATGCATTTTTCGCGTTCCGTGTTTGCGTAAGACATTGTGTGGAAAATATATATATTTTTTTTTATTAGGAGTCAGTTATGAACATGATTTAATGGTTGATGCACGTGGCAGTGTGACGCAGTGGACAGAGATCGGACTTGAAAACTGGTAAGGACGCGGGTTCGATACACGGGATGTAATTGTTGTTGGAATGGGGCAAACATCCGAGCTAATGGATAATGTATTTCAGCACGAAAATCACTTTTCTTGACCCCAATTTGCGTGGACCAGAATGGGGGCGTTTAGATGAACTTTCCCATCTCTTCTTTTTTAAAATTTTGTAACTGTTATGTCTTTGATTTCGATATGATATGATTTAAATAATAATGAACAATGATATTCAACGAACGAAGCGAGTGAGTACAAAAATAGGTGACATAAATTTTTATATACAGTTTTAAGACAGGCACATTATTTAGAATGCGTGAATAATAAACATTCAAGTATATTTCAGATTGATTTTAATTTCATAACATACATACAGCGTTCAAGTATTTTTTTCCTTCTCAATTAGGCTTTACCTAATACAAACAACATGACCAGAAGAGATACGTGAGCCTAGTTCACTACATTGAAATATTAAACTCTTGAAATATTACTGGAAAGCACAATATAGTTACAAATATGATCACAATCGAAATTCCAATGTGATATTCGATAATTGATGAGAATTGAATGCTTACTGAATTATATAAATAAGTTTAGGGTGAACTACTGTTACTTTTTTTAAACTTTTTTTTTTATATAAGAAGGATATTATTTATTAATAAAGCTCATGCTTGTCTAAACTAGTTCATGTCTGTTGCTGTCTTTGTAGATAAAAAAATGATAAATTTAAGAGTAAGGATATAAAGGGAGGGAGAGAGAGAGAGAGAGAGAGAGGGGGGGGGGAGGAAGGGGGAAGGAGGGGAGGGAGTTAGATAGATAGATAGATCGGTTGAGAAAGAGAGAGAAAGAGAAAGAGAGGTAGAGAAAGAGAGTGAGAGGGAGAGAAAGAGAGCGAGAGAGAGAGAGAGAGAGGGGGGGGGGAAGGGTTGGGCTACAGAGCAAAGATGTTGTGGAGAAGTAGAATATAAATTATGAAAAAGTGATTAATGGTATGGTATATTTTATTTATTCACGGTTAAAAACGAATAGAATAATTGTGCCCGCATTCAGGAAAAGCTGTTTTTCAGTGAGGCCGTGATTACATAAAATTCGAACAATAGAATATAAAAAAATGAAAATTCATTTTACAAACAAAATGCAAGTTATAATTCATAAACATCTTTACAGAAATGTAAGTACAAAATCAAATCATAGTGACAAAAAGGAGATTAAAAGAACAATTAAAAAATATTTAAAAAATATTTTAAAAAAATATAAAAATAAAAACATTAATACAAAATTCCCTATTTTAGTCACACTTGATTTTTCAGAACTATCTTTTCATTCGGAAATTACTTTGATACTGGGTGCCCTTAGTGGCTTATCTACAACTATTTTAATCTATCAGAATTTTATTTACTAGTAAGATGCAAAACAAAGCAATTCTGTATCAACGCCATAATGCAGCCCATATTCTGATATTTAAGTGATGGCCGCCAACGTTTTATCATACACAATCATGATCCTCATCATCACCACCATCACTATCATCATCATCTTATTACACCTTCCTTATTTGGAATACAACCTTCCTCGTTTGCGTCACATTGGCTAAAAGTAAACACAAACACACACGTAAACATAAACATAAACTACACCGTTTACAAATAAAGAGCAAGGCTGGCAGGGTATCGACCCATGAGTGTCGATTGGGGGTAATAAGTTAATGTTGTAAAATAGTTGTGCCTATGGAGAATTTCACTCTCTGATGAAATATCCCAATGGCGTAGGCTTTACTTCAGCCATTAGGGGCACTAGCATCGATGGCGGCATTGGTTGTTATCTTGATGAATGACATGGCCATCGCTTAGAGGGGATCGAGTGTGGAACAGGGTTTTATTTCGTTTTATTACAACAGGGTAGCCCCATCAGTAGTTTAAATACTGTTATACTTAGGGGGCCTTCATAACATAAAAATTCATATAAAGACATACATATATACATGAAAACATCATTACATGGTGAATAGTAAACAGATATACCAGAAAGAATACAGATTAAATTTCAAATGTAAATGTAAACTCAGCAAGTAAAAAAAAATCCCCCCAAAATCAAGTCATCAAGAAAATCATACATGCATAAACAAATTTTGAAAACAAATCCTTATATCGTCGTGACAGTGTGTCTTAACATAGGTATACATTATGTGTAGTTTGTATGATAATTGTGCGAAATACAGTAATCTGTAATTGGTAATTACTAAGTATTCCTTTTCTTAATAACATGAATCTTTACAACAACAAAAAAACTCGAGGGCGATTTCAATATCCTATCAAACCATATATTTAATCATGTTTGTATTGTGTACAACCGTCATTGTAATGGTCACAAATTTCAAAAGGTGATCCACAAAGATAATCCGTACCCTAGGTTGATTTTAAGAAAACCTTGGTGATGTACCCCATCTTATAACTACATCCCTGATTACATCATTTCCCGGCTTTGACGAGCGAGGCGAACACACTGTCGTCTCTCTCCAGGAGCACGGTGGGAGAGTCGAACTCGATGACCGCCCCATCTCGAAGAGTCAGGATGGTATCGGAGTCGAGTATGGTGCCGACACGATGCTGATAAAAAAAAAAATGGGGGGGGGGGGGAGGTGAGAATGAGAACGTCACAGATTTATTTTACATCTCTCAATTTGACAAGGTTACAAAGGCGTTTAAATACATACATTTCAGTTAATGCTGAAGATTTTTATACATTCAATAATTTTACGTCACATATTAAAGACGAATGAAGATACAAATGTACAAACGGAAATGCAAAAAATTATAAAATTGAAGAAAAAAAAATGTTTACAAATCAATTTACAAAAACAAATAATCGAAGTCATAGACAGTCAAAATCGCGGTAAAATGCATTCATTGCATCTTTAGTTGGGTAAGTTACATGAAACAAGTTGTGCGATGAGGTTTCCGACAGAGCGAGATAGTAAAAGAGGACGGGAGATAGGTAGGCAGAGGAGGGTAGAGGAGTAAAGAAAGTGTAGAAAAAGAGGGAGAGAGAGAGAGAGAGAGAGAGAGTCAACATCAGATCGTAGCTGATAATAAATAGGGGGAAAACAGAATAAAATGTCATATCATGTCATATCATATCATGTCAAATACAAGGACGGAATCCTGTAAAACCACATCTTAACATTCTTACACTGATGAAAGTGGCAGATTCTCTCAAGAAAATGAAATGAATAGATTTGGACCCCCCCCCCCCTCTTGAACCCCTTAAAATGAAAAAGATTACCCCGTAGAAATTGTACACTGGTGTGCAAAGGGTAGAGCGATGGGAACCGAATGACCTTAGCATTTGATGCATAAAACTTCAAACTCAAACTCAAACTCAAACTTAAACTCATTTCCAGTCAAGTGCTCAAACTACTCTAAATATAAATGACTTACCGCTATAGTGAGGACTGTTCTATCCTGGAATATATCAGCCACCGCATCTTGGAGTATGCTATCCTGTAAGATCAACAAAAACAAAAGGCAACAGCTATTGTTATGACCCTTTATACAATAAAGTCAATGATGAAGCAAATTCTCTTAATTGTCATTCTCTTATATAGATGCTGAAGCAATACGATAAAGAAGATAATGATTATAATGTGCGCCCTTAACACAAAATTACACGTTTATTACATGGAGTATACTACTACTGCTTTAAAAGTTATCTCGGGAAAAGTACTAAGGTTTTCTTTAAAGGAACATTAGCCACATGTCCCCAAATTTAAATATTAACTATACCTACCGTTTCGTGGTCTATTGATGCCGTCGCTTCATCCATGATGACAATCTTGGAGTTTCTCAGGAAAGCTCTGGCAAGGCAGAAAAGTTGACGCTGCCCAACGCTGAAGTTATCCCCGCCTTCCGACACCTCGTAGTCTTTAAAAGCAAGTTTCATAGAGATTCACACAAAATTAATTTAGATGATCGAATCATAACAATTCTGAGAACATTTAGTCAAAGACTTCTATTTCAATGTTTCTCTCTTTTGACGGTTCTTTACAGCTTTTATTTTGACTTTGCACCTCTACTTGTTTGCGAGAAAACGTCTTCAATTATTCAGACACCTTATCATAAAGAATATTAATCCATTGGTATTATTTATCAAGGTTCTTGAAATAACAATGATGAAAAAAGAAAGAATTTTTTTTTTGTTCTTACCTAAACCACCTTGTAACCGGTGTACTACATCTTTCAGCTGGGCAATATCAAGGGCTTGCCACAAGTCATCATCAGCCTTTACGCTAGTTGGATCCAAATTATTTCTGAGCGAGTAAATGCACAATAAAACGGTTAACCAGTAGTGAACAACACCTCATATTGTATGGCTATGTAATGACTCTTTTCCCGAAAATAAAGTTAAAACAATGTGTTATTGACGAATTGCGGAACAGTTTAGACGAGTCAAAATGTGCCTCCCGTGTTTCCCGTTTCCGAAAGAGAGCCCAACCATATAACAAATACAAAAAACTTAAACAAAAACAAGCAACAAACAAACAAACAAAAGATGCGGGATAATGTGATTTGAGAACAGTAAAGAAAAGGTAGCTCTGAGGGTTGCAATAACAAATAAAACCGCGTGCATAATTACACTAACCGTACCTGAGGTAAAAATTATGAATGATAAAATTAAAAAAGTTACCAGAGTATAAAAGGGACATAAGAAACAACGATCGTTATTTTACTTAATACTTTCAATTAAAAGAAACGCATCAGCAATGTTGGACGCTAGACAGAAATGAAGATATAGAGAGATATGGGGGAGAAAATGGACAGAAAGTGATACATAACAAGGAAGGAAAAATGAAAAAGGTAAGGAAAAAGAGGCATTTGCAGTTTAGCTGTTACCTGATAGTTCCAGTAAAGAGGAATGCATCTTGTGGGATGATGGAGAGACGTTGACGAAGGGAGAGGAGTGGGACGGTGGCGATGTCGATTCCGTCGATGACGATACGACCTGTAGAGGGTAATTAGCGAATAGAAAGAAGACATATCTTCTGAATTTATATCAGTCCGATATCTCCTCCTTTCTTCTAATTATATATTTGTATTATCTGAGAGTTATCTGAAAAATAGTCGATTTGTTTTGCCTCTTGTTCAATCTATTTCACGATCGCGACTACTTTAAACAAAAATCGATTTAAGGCAATGTTGATAGCCTTGGGCGTCCTCTATTGTGATGTGCGAACATGAAAATGATGTATTACGTGATCAAAACATGATTGCTATTTATTTTATTTATTTATTTATTTATGCATGTTCACAATTTCACAATTCATTGAAGTTAACATCACATGAAAAATTAATATAATATAACAAATCATTTTCAATTTTACATGGATCATGGATGAATAAGTGTAGAAAAAGAATATAACATTGTTTTATCAAAGACAAGTTGCAACTTATATACAGTTTGAAGAATGAACACACAAAGGTGATGAAACATAAGCAAATAGAGCTTGAATCGTTACAACACCTTTCAAATATATAATATATGACAAATAAAATTCCTAAAGTTTTGTAATGAACTATTTACACTATTTACAAAGTTAAAAAAAAAAAGAAAAAAAAAATCGTTTAGCCTAGAAACAAAATTATGTTAGATTTAATTAGAACTGATAAATAGATTATAATGTAAGTAATATCTTACATCTGTGAAATCATAATACATTTGAGTGCTCTTTTAAAGGAGTTTGTTGATTTTATATTTCGAATATCATTAGGTAAAGAATTCCATACATCTGGACCTCTGTGTCTGATTGATTTCTGTGCTAATGTTGTGTGAGGATTGACAACATGTAAATTCGATGACTGCCTTGTTAAATACGAATGAACCATGTTATTAGGTTGGAACATTGAAGATAAGGACGTAGGTAATAATTTGATATTAAAACGGAACATAAATATGGCAATTTGGAGGAAGTTAATATCATAAATCTTTAAGCATTTCAGTTTAACAAATAGTGAGGTAGCATGGTCACGATAACCAGCTCGGGTACATAATGCGTACAGCTTTCTTTTGCAGCAGAAGAATATTATTAGTCACACACTTAGATGTTGCCCACAAAATATTACAATAAGAGATGTGTGGTAAAATTAGACTATTATATAGCATAAGTAATATTCTATCAGAAACAAAACATTTTATTCTATACAGTACGCAAATATTTCTGGAGATTGGTGTAACAATGTGTTTTACATGGTCGCTCCAGTCAAGTTTTTCATTGATATAGACACCAAGGAATTTCGTACATGTCTTTCTCTCTAAAGAAATATCATCTAGTTTAATATTAAGAGTAAGGTTGTCATTAGGTTTTCTACCTCTAAAATGAATATAATTTGTTTTAAGAACATTGAGAGAGAGCACATTACTTCTAAACCATAAAGTCAACTTTGGTAGTTCCGAATTTAGTTTCTGTTCAAGAGTGTTGATTTCACGATGAGACAAGAAAACACTCGTATCATCTGCAAATAAGGTATAATTTAAAGTTTTAGATACATTACAAATATCATTGATATAAATAAGAAATAATAATGGGCCCAGGATGGATCCCTGCGGAACACCACATTTAAGATACAGAATGTCAGAGTTAACAGAGTTATAATAAGTGTACTGTCTTCTCATAGATAAGTAATTCGCAAGCCATTGTAAAGCTATGCCCCTTATTCCATAATGCTCTAACTTAGAAAGAAGAATTGAATGGTCAAGTGTGTCAAATGCTTTGCTCAGATCCATAAATACACCAATGACATGCTCGTGAGCAGCGAGTGCACTTGAAACGCGATCATAAAATTTCAGTAGTGCAAGATCTGTAGAATGAGACCGCCGAAATCCAAATTGATCAGGATTCAATGATTCACATTTATCTAAAAAACTGTAGAGCCTGTTATAAACAATTCGTTCCAAAACCTTAGAAAAGCTAGGCAGTATTGAGATTGGTCTATAGTTAGAAACGACCATCACGTCATCTTTTTTATGAACAGGAATCACCCTTGCCAGTTTGAAAGAAGAAGGAAACACTCCGGTCATCAAAGAGAGATTGCAAATGTGTACAAGAGGCGTTAGAATTGGACTAATGATCTTTTTCAATAAAAATGTACCTATTATATGGGACATACAATAGGGTATTGAAATCGCCCATGAAATTGGTTGATTTTTTGAAAATAGTTGAGATCGTGTTTATATGCTATATCTTAATGGGGTCCCAATTAAAATATGTGTGAACAGAAGCAACATAAAAAAATAATAATGTTTTACTTTAATGACTAACCTTGGCAGGTTTGTATCATACGAAAGAGTGCTAGAGTGAAAGAAGACTTGCCGCTTCCAGTACGTCCACAAATCCCAATCTATAGAATCATCAGGAGAGATTTTTTTAAAGCATGAATACTTTAAAAAAAACACCATTGTGTTAGGTTATCATATTTGATTTAGAAAGCGAATAATCAAAATTACTGACAAATAGCAAGAATTACGTAAGAATCTACGTATTTTTTTGTAAATGTCGGAGCCTTCGTCTAAAGGATAGTTGATAATAGAACCCCCATCCACACACATACACACACACACACACATGGTTGTATTTATGTGAATTCAAAAGAAATTCACATTTATCATAGTATTATTATTAAACACTATTTGTCACCATTCCATATGAACAATCAATAGATTATGTATACATTCTCGAATGTTCTCGAATAAACACTTTTGATTGGCATCTGAAAGCATAAAGTACACTGTCCCCTTAATGATTTAAAGCCCCTCTGCACTAGTTTGGCATGGAGGGATTAGACCTCCCTGCAAGGTCACTGGCAGGTGATTATCTCACCAAATCAGCTCTCAATTAGCATAAGAAAAAGAGGATTATGGGGGACCAACATGCTACGATTAGACATTGTTTGCTTTATAGAGGGCGCAAGCAGCTATAAGTAGTACAGTGGGGCTTTAAATTGAATATTTTGAAGAGGTTATTACCTTTGCTTGAGAGGGAACGGATAGTGAGATTCCTTTAAGAACTGTAGCTAGCTCTTCTGCATATCTCACGTGTATATTGTCTACTTCAATCTTACCCTCAGTCGGCCATTCATCAGGAGGTTCAGTTCCTAGTAGGAAAATAATGAAATTAAATTCATTGAAATTTGTCACAATCAAACTGGAAGTTATTTTGAATAAAAAGAAATCCGGAATTATCTAGTTCGTATAATCGTGCATGTTACTGTATTACTATACCCCGGCCGGCAGGATTATAAGCCTCTGAATGGTCAAAACTTCGTCTTTAAGGGCACAGCATCACCATCCGGCAATGCAATGTAGGTTTAACAGTTGTTAATATTTTGTACATTATAGTTTATTGCTCGTTTAGTATTCCACTTTCTACTTATCCGATTCATTCTTTTGGATTATATAGGCGCTTTTACTTCTTATGTGAACATATGGAGAGTTTCCTTCTTTCAACTTCCTGTTTGCGAATCATACCTAAAATAGAACTGAGCGGGCGCCTCTTTTAATTCTTACCTGAATAATCTTCTGTAGGTACTTCTATATAGTACTGCACTCTTTCTACAGCGTTCATTTGTAGCTCAATATCCGCAGCAGCCCTGACGTTTCGGTTCAAATATAGCGCAATCTGGAGTGGTACAGCAAGGCCATGGAGGTGATGGTGGTGATGATGGTGGTGGTGGTGGTGATGGTGGTGGTGGTGATAGTGGTGATGGTGATGGTGGTGATGGTGGTGGTGGTGGTGGTGGTGATGGTGGTGATGGTGGTGGTGGTGGTGGTGATGGTGGTGATGGTGGTGGTGGTGATGGTGGTGGTGGTGATGGTGGTGATGGTGGTGGTGGTGGTGGTGATGGTGGTGATGGTGGTGGTGGTGGTGGTGGTGGTGATGGTGGTGATGGTGGTGGTGGTGATGGTGGTGGTGGTGATGGTGGTGATGGTGGTGATGGTGGTGGTGGCGGTGGTGATGGTGGTGGTGGTGATGGTGGTGATGGTGGTGGTGGTGGTGATGGTGGTGGTGGTGGTGGTGGTGATGGTGGTGATGGTGGTGGTGGCAGTGGTGATGGTGGTGGTGGTGATGGTGGTGGTGGTGGTGATGGTGGTGGTGGTGGTGATGGTGGTGGTGGTGGTGATGATGGTGGTGATGGTGGTGATGGTGGTGATAGTGATGGTGGTGATGGTGGTGGTGGTGGTGGTGGTGGTGATGATGGTGGTGGTGGTGGTGGTGGTGATGATGATGGCGGTGGTGATGGTGGTGATGGTGGTGATGGTGGTGGTGGTGGTGGTTGTGGTTGTGGTGGTGGTGGTTGCGGCGGTATTGGTGGCGGTGGTGGCGGCGGCGGTGGTGGTGGTGGTGGTGGTTTATGGAGGGAGGGGGCGGATAGAAAAACATGTTTTAATTCACAGTGAAGATCTTTTCAACTACTGTACCTGCTATCCTATTCAAAGATTTGTTTAAAGTACATAACAAGTTGCAAAACAAGATCATAGGTGTTTTTTTTTTTAAGTCTATGTTAGTCCAACTAATACAATCATTGTGATCTGCGAAATCAATCATTGACATTCACTTCACCATGACTCACAAAAAGGTGAAAGTAAGGTTTCATTAGGGGTCGGATAATACTACTCAATTTCGTGATTCGAATCCGTATGACCTTACCTGACCTTTACCTGAAAGCCTAAATTTACTAAAAATATATAATGGTTCAAATCATATACCTCGAGTGAATATGATATGGCCAGTCCCACATAGCTAGCATCGATACCAAGATAGAACGCCCCGATGAGGACTGAGAGACTGGAGACGGTGACTATCAGTGCTCCGAGGTAGTCCTGGAAGAGGAAAGGATAATATCATCAAAAGAATAATTTACCTAATTTATTACAACCGCCTCGGAGGTAGGGAGGTATTGTACAGTAGAATGTATTGATGAAGGAGGAGTCAGCATTCACGTGCTGTTTTGGAAGATATAGTTTGAAGTTTGAAGTTTATTTACAAAAACATGTATGTACATCATAAAACAAGTATGGAAGGCAAAACAATAAAATACACACTGTACATAATGTTGCGAAAGCTTTATTAATTCTTACATAAAACACATTTATACAAAAGTTCAAGTTGTTGCTAAAAGAAAACCAAAAGTTAGCATAAGTGCTAGTCGAGATCGGTTTTCTCTGTTCACTATATATCGATAGTGTATCTCTTCATTACTATAGCATTATACTAGTTCTTACAATTATATGGTACATCCTCAAAATACAAAACATCATTAACTGCTAACATAACAGAATCATTTATTTGTTCATCAAATAAATTGTGAGGGTATTACGAAATGAATATCTTGTTTTATGTTCTCTTGTTTTATGTCGTCCCACAAATTGACAAGGGTAGCATTGCATTTTCTTTTCCTCTTGTTTCATATATATATATATATATTTATGTATATAACAACTGAATTGATGATAACACCACTAGTGGTGACCACGTCTTGCCGATTGATTATTCCACTCTCCTCGGGATGTGACGGGGGGGGGGGGGGTACTAGATATAGGGATAGTTTCGCTACTAATTCATGAGTATAATTTTAGAAATGTGGGAGCATTTTCTGTCAAGGTCTTATAAATACAACCAACGTACAAGTAGCAATAAGATTATTAGGAATAATGATATAATTGGACAAAACCTACGTCTTGAAAGTTGCCGTACGAAACATACCGTCAGTTTCACCACGAGTTCGCATAGATTATACGAAAAATTTATGAACATTCATCATTTATATATTTTCAGTATAAATTGTTACAATTGTTCATGATCCAAGTTCGATTACGTAATCATGGAAAAGAGACTTACGAGTCTGATTGCCATCCATCTCTGAGCAGTGACCAGGTAGAGAAACACCCGATTGTTCACCAAGATGCGATCTTGAGCAATCTTAAAGAATCGCCTCTCGTCCCTGAAGAAGCATAAAGAGCAGGGCCTCGTTTCACAAAACTTGTCATCAGTGACAAATGACAGTTTTTGTTATAAGCTACTGAAATCCTTGCTTCTGATTGGTTATCAGCAGATTTGTCACTGATTTTAGTCATTTGTCATTGAAACAAGGCTTTGTGAAACGGGTTCCTGGTGTATGTTGTTGATGTTGTTGATGTTGTTTAAGTTTGAAGTAGTTCATTATTTCCTCACACACTGTAAAAGGGGGTTTTCAATCTGTTTAGAATGGAAGGCAAATGGGAAAGAAACATAGAAAGAAGATGACGGAACCCTCTTCCACACCCTCCCCCAATCAAAAGCCTTCCTAATTCGAATTTAATCCATCTCCTAAGACTAGTGTGTCCCCGTGGTGCCAGTGTCCTTCAATGGCTCAACTACTCTACGCCATTGGTTATGCAAACTTTATAGCATAATTTCAAAAGATTGAAAATTACGAAAATCCTTGATGTAGTCATGTATATTATAGAAAAAGGCGCATCAACGATACATTAAAGCTCTTCTGCACTAGTTTGTCCAGGGGATTAGACCTCCCTGCAAGGTCACTGGACAGGTGGTTATCTCATCACATCAGCTCTCATTTAAAATAAGAAAAAGAGGATCATGGGGGACCAACGGTCACCGATTAGGCATTGTTTGCAATATAGAGGGCGCAAGTAGCTATAAGTAGTGCAGTTGGGCTTTAAGAAATGCCTTACTGAAATGCTCTGATGGTGGGCAATCCCCCAAGAGTCTCGGAGAAATGGGCGAAGATTGGTGATCGAGTGACGCTCTCACAACGCTGAAGCTCCCTTCAAAAGAGAAAAAAGAAATACAATACTTCATAGGAACATGGCTGCCTAATTGTGCTTACTTATCATCAAATCATTAACACGAGCGACGGCATTTTCCTACAAAATACATTTATTCAATGGCAAATATAATATTCATTCATTCATATATTTTCAACATGAAAATGTTTGTGTAGTATGCTAGATCGTAAAGAATTTGCTAACGTCATCGTTATTATTGTTTTTGATGATGCTGGTAAATAATGTTGTCCCTGGCAACACTTCCAATATATAAGAAACGCAATGAGATTGAATTAGACAGACAGGAAATATTTATGTTTTTTTCATTGTAAACGCACAATAAAAGTTTGTAATAATTTTTTTTTATTAGGTTTTTATTCATTTCTCTCATAAAGAAAAATTGTACATAATTTATAACATTGTATACAAACTAACAAAATAATTGTTAACATAGGTCTTAATAAATTTGCAAATGAACTTTTACATTTACAAACAAGGTTCCAACTAAAGTTACACATTTACAGATGAAAAATATTCTCATAAACAAAATTATATTTTCCCCCCAAAAAACAACAACAATTATGTAGTTTGTGAGCGGAATTTTGGACTACCGATATACATATACTATCAGGAAATTAAACAATTGTTGATAATGACCTTGAAGTTGTCAGGTAGTAGGCAAGCAGCACGATGAAGGTGATGACGGTGGGGATGACGAAGAGGATGAAATAGATGTTGACGACGATGTTGACAACCAGAGAAGATAGAACCATCGACAGGGTGTTGATGAACATCCTTATGCTCTGAATGATCCTCTGAGAGAGAGGAAAAGAGACGGATGTTTCGAAACAATGATTTTGTTCGGAATTGGTATACTTTGATGATGGTGGTTATTTCACCTGACTGCTAAGAAAGCATAAATGTTTGTAAGTAAGCAACCAGAGGCCCGACGACTTTATGTCCTCTCCGAGAGACCAGATAATGAGGATTAATGCGTTACCAAAGGGCACTAGCGCATCGCCTTGGTTTCGAACCCGGTCGCCGGATTACGAGACCACTGCTCTACCAACTGAGCTATCGCGCCTCCTTTATTGAAATCGTGTTCCTGTTTCAGAAAAGTCGTAAATAAACTGCATGTAATCAAATGCATAAAATGCAAACATTTCTCCAGAGTAGTACGTAAACAACGATTAATCTATTTACCCTTAAATATTAAATTTACTTTTTTTCTTCATATAAGTGCACCTGTCTGGATGTGTCTCTGATATTTTCCAAACGGGGAGATTAATGAAAAAGGGCTATGCAAAGCGATACTTAATTATTCAACTTTTTCTCATAGATTTCATAAAGTGAAGTCAACTTTAACCGCCTTGAATGAAATTGCACCGCTGGAACAAGTATAACTGCTGAATAGCCATAGAATATCGCGTCTGATTTTTTTTTTATTACTTCTTACCTGGTCGATCATTTGGGTATCAAATGACAACCTATTCATGAATCTTCCTGTTGGTGTCGTATCAAAGAACCTGTACAGGAAACAAGTAACAGATGCTAAAACAGCTTTTACACATATCAAGGGGACTTAACTTCACGTCATGAAAAATTATAATGTAGGGTAAATTCAGGGATATATGGACCTTTTTGATTTTTTTTATCATGGTCTCAGCTGCAATGAACGTTATCAATCAGTGTAACAGTCGTCACTCATTAAATCGAGGATACATTCGTAGACATAAAAGGAATCCTGAAACACAACAGATATGCTAATACTTTGTTCGCGCAAGAAAGATGTACGTTCTTAGCATCATCATTACATTACTACGAATTATTTTATACTTTTATTCGGGGGAGGGGTTACCATCCCGCTCTTCCCCTAGCTACACCTCTGGGATTTTAGGGGGAATTCCCCCTCACCTCATAGGTATAGAGACGATGTTGTCCAGCATGTTGATGTGAAGTGACTTAGCAGCCAGGTAAGCTCCAGCAGTAATGAAGACGATCGAAAAGATTCTCATCAAGATGGTCATGAAGGACAACACGCTGTAGTACGTGATGTAATAGTTCGTCTGCTCTAGTATTTCCTGTAGAATTGTGGTAACATTCAAAGGAGTTATGCTTGCGGCAATTACGATGGATTTAGCTCTACAACTTTTTTTTTAAATTGAAAGACCCCTGTTTAAACTGTCATTTAATATTTTCCAAAGCTCTATTATTATTATTGGAACGTTTGTAAATGAATATTTAATTTATTTGGAATGTTCCTTCTTGTCCTTTGAACGATGGTGTAGCATGGGTTAAGTTACAGGTTGGCCACTGGCATAATACTAATAGGGGCACTAGTCTAGCTAGATGGATGAAGTACGAATTAACCAGGTCATTGATTAGGGAAGGTGTGTAGGTTGGCTATCAGCATCTTCATTTCACGTTTTGACTTCCCCTGAAATCTGATTGCGACATGTTGCTCCGACCCCACATCTACGCCGCTACCATTATCTTTTCTCTCTCAAATAGATAAAGAAATAATACCATGACCTACTATTATGGTATTCAATACTGGGGCGGGGGCGGCGCTGGAAGGTTATTGGTGTTGCTTACCGCTGTAAACTTCCCTACCTTAATTTTCAACTTTTCCATTGTACTACAAATTCCATTATTGCATCTTTGTGTTTTCTCTTGCTTTTTGTGTTCTATGATTCACGGTACAAACCTGCCTTAAACCCAAAAAGGTCCATGGGCCTGGTTAGTATTATTTTAATTTTGTGCATTGCTATAATTTTCTGTTATAAACAAAAATGAATACAACAACAACAACGAATGAATGATGTTATGATATCTCAATCAACTAAACGCACACCAAACATACTCAATTCGAGTCGTTTATCTACCTCTGTATCGTTTGTAGTGACGCTAATCTCAGACCAGTCAGCCAGGAGGAAGTTACTGCCTATCTGGGTGCCTGCCCTGGCCGCCACCGTCACAAGGATACCCAATGTCACCCAGTAGTTCATCGATTTGAAGTAGTAGAAGTAGATCCTGGAATCTACGGACCCGGTCTCTTGATCTTCTTTGACGATAAGTCGTCCTTTATCCACCTCGGCACCTGGAACGAGAAGCAAAGGGGTGTGAATCACATGAGCATCGCTGTAACGACGGTAACCAGAGACTAACAAACTTGTTCATGGGGTAGTTTTAAATGTACAGCTAGATTTCAAATATATTGTTTTTATTCATGTCTCCTCTGTCGCAGAAGGGTATCTTCTCTTATAGATTTCAGTTTGTACCAATAGACTGTAGTAATAAACAAAATAAAAAATCTGGGAATCTTCCCAAGATGTAATTAGAGATTGGGGAGGGGTCTGGGAGTGTGATATTCCAGGTTAAAACTATCCTGTCTGCAAATTTGAATTTGTATGAGCTGGTGGGAAATTTAAAAACTCGACGAGCTTTTGGGGGAGTGTTGTAAATGATGGGAAAATATTGTGACGGTCATTTATTATCCATGTATAGGTAAATTTGAATTACTAAGGACCTTCATTTTCCTTCTCTCAGTGTTGAAAATAAATTTCAGCTATCAACTTCTCATCAAACTTGGATACCCCCCCCCCTCATTCTAAATGGTAAATTTGCTCTTGCCCACGATAACCTGGCTAAATGAAACATGATGACTCTTCTTTAATTTTCGCCCCACTACATGGCTTAGATAACACTGCAGGGATATTAGTTTTCACAATAATAACAGATGTCCCATCAACCTGTTGTCATTTGAAGCTTGAATTATCAGCTAACATATATTGAAAACAGCAGCATGTTGATACCCGAGCAAAGAGGAAACAAAAATTCACTGACATAAAAATTCTAGTTACTTTCTTGTTGCATGGATTCGGTGGATAAACCTGCCGACTGCTGTAGCTTCGCGATTTGTTTCTTGAGTGACAACCTCTCCTCGTGGACAGCTTCAGACTCCGCCCCTGACAACTCAGCCTCTGATTCGCTGAACACATGCAGAGCTCTCTGCCAATCAGCACACAGTGATGGGTCAGCCTTGGCAATTTCTTCCGGGTCACCCTGCAGTGCAATCTGCCCATCCTTCATTACGATGATCTAAAATAGTTTTCAGATTATTCCGAGGTAATAATATCATGTTTTCATAGAAGTTGACGATTGGGGAGTTTAGGATTTTGATCGCTTTTATTTTAGCTGACGGTTATACGACACTTACTCCGGTGACAACTGAGCGGTTAATATCCTACATACCTTATACACTTAACGAATTCTTAATTTCGACCCTAAACTAAACACTATTCCTCAGGCGCGGATCCAGGGGGGGGGGGGGCCGAGCGGGCCTTGGCCCCCCCCCCCGCCAAAAAAAAAAAAAAAAAAAAAAGAAGAAAGGAAAAGAAGGGAAAGGGAAAGAGGAGAGAAAGGGAAAGAAAGAAGAGGAAGAAGAAAATAAAAGGGGAAAGAAGGAGATCAGGGGACCGAAAGGGCCTTGCCTCCCAGGCTGTTGACCCCCCCCCCCCCAATCAAAAAAATAAGAGAGAAGGAAGGAAAGGGAAAGAAAAAAGTAAAAGAGGAGATACTGGCGTACTGATAGGGGGGAGGGGGGGGGGGGCTTGGGTTTATTTCTAATTCCACAACGGTGGATTACAAATAATGCTGAAATGACATAATTTCCGAGATTTTTCCTCACTTTTTAGTAAATTATACGTTTGTATGTGTTTGTTGGAAAATGACAAAATCCTAAATTTACAGCCGGGCAAGAAATATGATTCTTGAGATTTCTACATGTCAGGGCCCGAGGTACAATGGGGATCGGGAGCCTCGGGCTCCCTCCCCCCCCCCCCCATTTTGTTTTGAAAAGGTATATTAAAGAGAAATAAAATAGAATGAGAGCAAGAAAGAAAAAATAGTTAACTGCCAGTGTTAACAAATAATGAGGCATCAAAATATGCTCATCTGACCGTGATTAAATGCCTAAAACCCCTAAGCTTCCGGGGGCTCTGCCCCCTGGATTCCACCTAGGGCCCTATGGGAGGCCCTTAGATGCTCATCTGACTGTAATTTAATGCCTAAAACCCCTGATTTTTAGGGGCTCTGCCCCCTGGACCCCACGCCAAATAGTGACCTGCCAGTGTCACAAAATTATAAGGTATAACAAAAAAATGCTCATCTGACCTTAATTAAACGCCTAAAACCCCTGAGCTTCCGGGCCCGCTCCGCCGCCTCGACCACACCAGGGGCACTAAGGCGGGCCCCTGAATGCTTATCTGACCGTAATCTATTGCCTTAAACCCCTGAGCTTGCGGGGTCGGACAAGGTATCAAAATGTGTTTATCTGACCGCAGGCGCGTAGCCAGGGGGGGGGGGGGGGGCGTTCCCCCAAATCGAAAGAGGACGTATGAAGAAAAAGGAGCAGACAAAGAACATCTTTGAAATTCAGACAAGGATTAAGAGTAAGAACGGTATATACAACGCATCGTCTTCTTTCTCTAATAATTTAATGAAACGTCAAAGCTTCACGCAGGAGGGGAGGGGGGGGGGGGACTGAATTCAGAAAAGGGTTAAGAATCGAGAACGGTACAGCCAAACGTCTTCTTTCTCTCATAATCTTATGAAACGTCAAAGCTTCCGCGCTTCGTGCGGGAGGGGGGAACCTGAATTCAGACGAGGATTCAGAGGCGAGAACGGTAATACGAATCTTTAATGATTAATGAAACGAAAAAGCTTCCGCGCTTTGCGCGGGATGAAAGGGGAACTAAATTCCGACGAGGATTATTTCTCGAGAACGGTACAACGAATCGTCTTCTTTCTCTCATGATTTAATGACAATTAAAAGCTTTTGCGCTTCGCGCGGGAGGGGGGAACCTGAATTCAGACGAGGATTAAGAGTCGAGAACGGTACAACGAATCGTCATCTTTCTTTAATAGTTTAATGAAAAGTCAAAGCTTCCGCGCTTCGCACTGGAGGGGGAGGGGGCTGAATTTAGACAAGGATTAAGAGCCGAGAACGGTACAACGAATCGTCTTGTTTCTCTAATGATTTAATGAAACGTAAAAGCTTCTGCGCTTTGCGCGGGAGGGGGGGGGGAATCTAAATTCAGACGAGGATTATTTTCGAAAACGGTACAACGAATCGTCTTCTTTCTCTAATAATTTTATAAGTCGTAAAATTTTCCGCGCTTCGCGCGGAGGGGGAAAACTAAATTCAGACGAGAATTATTTACGAAAACGGTATAACGAATCGTCTTCTTTCTCTAATGATTTAAGGAAAATTAAAAGCTTCCGCGCTTCGCGCGGGAGGGGGGGGGGGGAACTTGAATTCAGACGAGGATTACGAGTCGAGAACTCTACAACGAATCGTTTTCTTTCTCTAATTATTTAATAAGTCGTAAAATTGTCCGCGCTTCGCGCGGGAAGGGAAAAACTAAATTCAGACGAAATATTTTCGAGAACGGTACAACGAATCGTCTTCTTTCTCTAATGATTTAAGGAAACTTAAAGCTTTCGCGCGGGAGGTGGGGGGGGGGGAGAAGAATTCAGACGAGGATTAAGAGTCGAGAACTCGACAACGAATCGTCTTCTTTCTCTAATAATTTAATAAGTCGTAAGATTTTCCGTGCTTCTCGCGGGAAGGGAAAAAATAAATTCAGACGAGAATTATTTTCGAGAACGGTACAACGAATCGTCTCCTTTCTCCAATAATTTAATGAAACGTCAAAGCTTCCGCGTTTCACGGAGGAGGGAGGGGGAAACTCGCCACTCCCTGCACCGACCCCCCCCCCCCCCCCATTACGTCACTGTTGGTCACCATTACGTACCAATATTTGGCTCGCATAATTTCAAATTTGGGCCCCCCCCCCTAAGAAATCCTGGATCCGCGCCTGATTCCTAATCCTAACTTCCCAATTACAACCTTAACCGTAATGCTACATATATTTGAAAAAGCCCTAAGCATTATGTCGGAGCACCTAACCGACGTATTTAGCATACTCAGTAGAAAAACAAAATATACAGCGCGTCTTCAAAACTATAATAGACACGAAATGCATTCATTTCCCTCGTTCATACTTATTTTTCATGTTGTTTGATTATATTGAGATTTTTGTATTTTGTCATTTCACCAGGATATGACAAACATAACGCTCATTTCAAGTCAACGTACCTTGTTAGCCTCTGGTAAATATTGTAACTGATGGGTGACGAGAATGATGGTTCGCTTCTGTTTCTTGAGAATCTTCAGAATTCCATTCTCGAAGAGATGAGCTCCTACGTGCATGTCAAGAGCTGACAGAGGGTCGTCCTTAATCAGAGGGGACAATATTTTGGTAGATTTTGTTTTCTTATACATGTAGTTAAGGGGGGTTGTGAATATTTTGGTGTTTAATCGTTCAGAACTCTCATTCCTTATAATGCTTGAGTATTAAATAAGGTTTGCTTTGGCGGTTTCATGTTGGGATTAACCGTAGATAAAGACAGTCACTATCTGAAAGAAGCGACTCATAATAATACATTTCCTATTATATTTGCATCAACATTATGATGTAAACTGAAAAAATGCTTCAAGGAAAATAGTATCGTGTTCTACTATTTGGTATGAATGATCATAATATCTGATTAACTGGTCTGGGTATTACATGAAGATAGGACACTTAAAACCATATCCCGCTAACGATGGTTATTCTAGAATGTATACCTTTCACGGACTGGTTAAGTATAATTATGTTAAATGTATATATTAGAAGAAAAAACTCTGCTTGATTCTTTCGATATCAACGAACTTCTGTACCTTTCGAAACTTAATATAACCATTATCCACCATAACAAATATATATTTAGCCCTCCATAGGATAATCCATTGGATAAAGTTAAAAATAGCAAAGGAATAACCTTGAAGTTACTGGTGATGTCTCTCATTATGTTTACATAATAAAACTTGAATCGATTGCCACTTAATAACAATTTTTGTATACATACTTAAATAAATTATAAAATATATCATTCATCCCCATGATATTGAACAACCTTTTGTTTTATTACCACCCAATACAGGAACCCAGGCTGTTGGTCAGCTTTTCTGAGAAAATGTGTTGCTTTACCAATGATACATTATCTACTTTGCATACAGGAGGCTTCTAAGAAATTGAAGTTTGATACTAAAATGATAAATTACCTTTAACAAATCTAAGGATTCTACAAAATTAATATACCAATATGACGATATCTCTGTCTGAATACATGGTCCTCGCTACGCTGACTCTCTGTTTCTGTCCTCCGCTCAAGTTGATACCTTTCTCACCGATCTCTGTATGATCTCCTCCAGGTAACATGGCGATATCTGGACCTAGGGCGCAGGCCTCGATCACTTTCTGGTATCTGAGAAACAGCAAACAAAATCAGGGTAAACAAAATCGAAATGTTGCAAAATCTGGAGCTAGAGTGAAGGTCTCTATCAGTGGATGTGTTTGCAAAATATAGGTTCTCCTTTTAATCTGTACATACAGTAGAACAGTTTCGCAAATTAATCCATGATTGCTTCTCTCCCATCGAGGTGTTCTGGCACGAAAGAATCGGTGGCGGATCCAGGGGGA
>JAVYIG010013365.1:0-47830 GCA_035222895.1 Strongylocentrotus droebachiensis
CCGTGCCCTGGAAAGGTGTCTTGGTCTAGTGGATACGTCACCGGCTGTGGATCTCATGGTTCGCGGTTCGAGTCCAATCCGCGGCTCATGTCATTGGGTCATTGCTGGTTAGACATTAATCTATATTTGCCATGTTGCCACTCACCATCCAGGTTGATAAATGGTAGGAGGGGGAAGGGAAACAAGAGATACAAGAGAGAAAAACGAGAGAGAAGGGAAGAAGGAGGATGGGAGAATGAAGGACGTTGCAGGAGAGAGAAATAGATAGAGAGAGAAAGAAAGAGAGGAGAGGAAGTGGGAGAGGGAGAGAAATAGGGAGGGGAGGGAGAGAGAGAGAGAGAGTGAGAGAGAGGGGGGAGAGAAAGAGAGGGGGAGAGAGAGAGGGGGAGGGGGGGGGAGGGGGGGGGGGGGGGGGGGTACTGCTCTTGGCGGGGTGTGTTGTTTTTTATGTTATAGGAATAGCTAAACCATTATCATAGCAACTGATGATAGAACAGGGTTGCTTGGCACAAACGCAATATGGTTCCAACATGACTGTGTACAAAGAAACAAACAACTTACTTGAACACAATCATACAAGAATATGACTGGTATATACGTTTTGCTGGGTATTTCAAACAAGACTACTAGCATGCAATTATCTACAAAATTGGATATTACACGATAAGACAGCATAAAAATTAACGGGTATAACTTCATCCTGTCTATCATACTTTCGCATAAACACGTATATTTTCATGAGATAAGACAGTAATGGGTATTATAATCCCGACTGCCCGTATGGAGAGAGAGAGAGAGAGAGAGAGAGAGAGAGAGGGGGGGGGGGGGTGAAACATGATGGTAAAAAGGGGATTAGGCCTTTAACAGAAGAGAGACAATTGGATTGTAAGAGACGGATAAATAAAATTGAAAAAGGCAGACAGAGACACGGAGAGAGAAAGAGGTACATGTGAGTGTAAGAGATGGAAAGAGAGAGAGAGAGAAAAAAAAGAGAGAGATATATATATATATATATATATATATATATGCATACAAATTATATATATATATATAGAGAGAGAGAGAGAGAGAGGTAAACAGAAATACAGAGGGAGAGAGAGAAAGAGAGAGAGAGAGGTAGACAGAAATACAGAGAGAGATAGAGAGAGAGAGAGAGAGAGAGAGAGAGGGAGAGAGAAAGAGGGGGGGGGGGGGGCTCTATCATCCAGTCGCACTTATAATTTATGTCATATGTTGCTAGCAGTAAGAGGAGCATAACATCGTTGTAAAGATTTTGTTGGTATACCAGAACAAACAGTACAAAAAAGTAAATGATATGTTCACCGTAAGGTTTGCTAATTTCAATTATGTCCTCTTTCTTCTCCACCCTCATCGTGCATGTTATCCTTCTTTTCTCTAACCACTTCTCCTTCGTTCCATATGGCCTCACCCGCTTAAATTGTTGTCTAAACTTCGCTCCTTCATAACTCCAGCCCTACCCTTTTATCCGGCTCCGTTAAGACTTTTAGTAAAGGAGTCTAACAACAAAATAAAATGCCCGGTAAATATTTGATTACAGGCACGCGCTCTGGATCGCGAACAAAGACATACCATTCCGAAACGACGATTCTTTTAAAGAAAACTTTAAAAGGGTTAATTAAGACGTTCTTAACACGCCACCGTTACCCCGTTTCAAGTCAACATGGTACAGATGGACAGACCTTCAGTCACCAAAACAAGTTGCTTCTCAACTATTCTGAAAGAAGTTGTTGTTTGTCTATTCTGTAATGTCATTAAGGTCGTTAGTATGGGTATATAGGAGTCATAATACAATTTTACTGAGTGGGTATGCTGTAGATAACCTGGAGTAGTGCATTGTGATGAGTACTTTTCCTCTCTTTTTTGGAGGGGGGGGGGGGGAGGTGGAGGGCTGGAAAGTTTGTCGTTATTTGTTTGTTTGTTTGTTTGTTGTTGTTGTTTTTTGTTCGTGTTATTTAAAATATTGATTACGTGGTTGCATAATAGAAACCCGCTGTCCCGTATCATGCATATATCTCTCTGCGTGCCATAACCCATTCATATCGACGAGACCGACACCACACCGAACAAAAATATCACATTATCCGGTTACAACAAATGGCACAGAATCGGTCGGTTAAGAGTCGGTTTGCTCGGGTATTGGTTGAATGTATTTTAATGAGATGACATTCTGCAAAAGTACCTGCTACAATGAGACTTTGAAAGTACATGCTTGAATAATAACCGAATCTTGTGTATGATGAGGGTCAAGGAACTTTTCACACACAGGGGTGTACATTGGATTCTGTAGAAGTGGGGGGGGGGGGGGTACACAACCCTCCCACCCCACCCCGCTCCAAAAAAAAATGACAAGCATCCCATCCAACAACAAAAACATTCTTCAAAGTCTTGACAAGCGAAAGAAAAATTGTTTCAGAAGTTTTCAGGTGCCTTTGGGGTCTGAAACATTCAATGCTGCGCAAGAACACACTCAGGGGCAAATTTAATTTGTTCTTGAGCTATGTCACAGTCTGCAAAGGTTCATCATCCGGTTTTGCCCCCCCCCCCTCATTTTAGTTCTGCTGATTGTACCCTCCATACCGAAAACACACCTGTAAAAAGTAAGCAGCTTGGAAGAATGCCCTTTATTTCTGAAAATGCACGGAAATAAATCATTGTGTTTGGTAACAAATTGACTCTGTTTTTGTGTGGTCCTGCCACGGTTACCTACCATGAATTGTGTGCAAGCCGAGTTATTGGATGGCGCGCTCTATTTCCAGTCTCCTTTTCTTCAACAACAAAAAATAAAGAGAAATTTATGGATGATCAGGTTTTGGTGCTTTGTATAGATCGTGAAAACACAGTTTCAACTAAATGGAGATTGGAAGAAAAGACTGGGCACGCGAACCGTCGCGTTCCCGATTATGTCACAAATAACACATTTTTTTCATCAATTGGATGAGGTATTTTACATAAAATGATTAAAGCAGCACTATGTTGTTCGGGTTAGCAATGTATTCTTGAGGAGAATGGTTATCATTCATCATTTTGTCAGTCCGTTTTTCGGAGAATGTTTGTTATAGATTCACGAGCTTCATTTGAAAAGGGGGAGGACTTTGGCACACGAACAGTTTCGCTTCAGCAATTTCGACTATCAAAAAGACTAGAATAATTTCATTTAGGGCGGGAAGGAGGAGGGGGGGGGGTAGAAGTTCACTCAAAACTAACCAAACGATCTTGTTTGTTGTGCCCGATATCTGATTTGTAATGGTTGCAATTATATGATAAAAAACAAAATTAAAAATGTTCTCTTCCAGATAATGTGCTTGTACCCATTACAAAAAATGATACTTCAATGTTTGTATTACTAATTTTGAAAAGAAATAACATAAAATTCAACAGCCTGGCATTTTTATTGTTCATACCTCGCATAGCAAGAGAAGAATTTATCGACGCACGGTAATTAACTATGAAATCATTGAACAGTGCGTAATCTAAAATCAATTTATTTATGCGAGTACATTTCTGCATTGTCTGAATGTTTGGCATTATCATGGGGTAAATTTCCCGAGGAAATTAAATTGGTAGTCATGCATAGAAGCGGAGTGAAAGATAAGGGTGGGTAGGCTATATGTGATGCGCGTGGAAACTAAAGGATTCAGCAACAAATGTAGTCTGGCGGAAGGTCACTTTTGAAAGCAATTATTCAAGAGAAGATTAAATTCTGCTAACGGTAACAAACAATTTGTGACCTTTTCCGTTATTTTTAACGTTGCGTGTGCCCATTTTTAATATTCTCATGGAATAAGATGAAAGGGGTCAATTTTCAAGCGTTCTCATTACTCGAATGGGACTTGAAAAAAGTAACCACTTTAGACCCCATTTAAGGATATTCTGGTGTCACTATTTGTATTTTTTTAATACATTGTTTTTCACTGATTGTGATATCTTAGTCAATTTGTTATAAATTCGATTATCCCAAACACCACAGTACACAATTTACATAATTATACATCATCAGTTATTCAGAACAACTTTTAGACAATTTTACTTTTTTTTTCACGATTAAATTTGTATACCGACAACAAAAACGCAGTACACAATCATGCTCTTATAATAATTTGATTTTTGGATAATCATCAAAATTCCATTACGATATACATGCAAGGTTGTAATGAATTGACATTCAATCACATCCTTACACTCTAAGAAAAAAGGGTGCAAAAAAGGGTGCAAAATAAGAGTTTGCACCCTTTACATGAAAATGAACCCTATTGAAGGAAAAGGGGTTCAAAAAAGGGTGCAATATAAGATTTTGCACCCTTCCCACAAAAATGAACCCTAACAACCCAAAAAGGTGCAAAATAAAAGTTTGCATATTGCATGCATATTCATGATTACTTTCCACGTGTTCACATAAAAATACATTTATCATATGATTTGTTAAGCAAATTATGACAATGCACATCAATTTTGTGATTTGTATTTTCCTTCGGCAATCATTAACCAATAGATTATTTTGTCTGATCATGTTACAATTACATTCACGTTTTAGCAATATATATATTGATTATATGATTACTAACCAAGAAACATCATGCATGTTTAATATGTATATGTGTACGAGCAAATGTCACGAGTATTCCTCGATGATGGGTGCAGGATTGCACCTTTTAAAGGGTGCAAGATTGAACCCCTTAAGGTGCTGCTATTGCATCGGTTTGCACCCAAAAAGGAGCAGGATTGAACCATTAAGGGTACTAACATGTCTCCTAAAAGGTGCATTCTTGCACCCTCCTAAAGGGTGCAGGATTTAACCCCTAAAGGTGCTGCTATTGTTGCATCGGTTTGCACCCCTAAAGGTGCAGGATTGAACCATAAAGGGTACTAACATTTCCCCCAAAAGGTTCAATCTGGCACCCTTTTGAAGGGTGCAGGATTGCACCTTTAAAAAGGGTGCAGGATTTAACCCCTAAAGGTGCTGCTATTGTTGCATCGGTTTGAACCCCTAAAGGTGCATAGTTGCACCATTTTTTCTTAGTGTGTAGTTCTAAATCACTATCAAGGATATTCTGATTTATATAGATTAATATATTTTTAAAATCCATGCTTCCATTGATGGTCCAATGTCATTAATTAACTTGACAGCGCTATCAAATAATACTAATTTCGTAACGATGTTCTCACACCGTTTTACGTTCCCTAAATCGCTTGATTAAATTATTGATCAGGCGGCTTGCATATGCCAGGCCTTATTAATGCCCGTTATAGGCTAATTAGCTTCATCTTCGTAATATAATTCCTAAGCCTCGTGAGAAATTATAATATGTGTGATGACCATGCTCTCGTCGCTATCGCCCCCGTCTCTCGACCAACAAAATCACTGCGATTGGGAAGGGGCACTTTGTTTAACTTTGGTGATCGCGTGAGCGTGTTTATGCGGGCGAAAAGGCAAATATCGATGGGTAAAATGAGAATTAAATCTCATGATTAATTTGCAAATGTACGTCTGTGATTGTTTAATCTTGTTGACGGTATGAAGATTGTTCAATCCCCGTGTGAAAGCTTACGAAATCGAAATCGAAAGCTTACGAAATCGAAATTGATCGTAAAATGATATATACATGTATTCTGTGATCATAAATAGCTGCGGAACTCAATAGGTTAACATTTAGAAAATAATGTTGGTGCTCTATTTTGATGAGTGGTCCAAGTCTAATAATTATGGGTTCATCTGCCAACTATTAATTTTTGGACACAAAAATAAGTACGGCTTACATGATTAATAAGGAGAATAACAAGAAGAAAGGAAGAAGAAGAAGAAGAAGAAGAAGAAGAAGAAGAAGAAGAAGAACAAAAAGAACAAAAAGAAGAAAAAGAAGAAGAAGTAGAAGAAGAAGAAGAAGAAGGAGGAGAAATTAAGGGAAAGAGGGAGGAGGATAAAAAGGAGAAGGAATGATGTGGAGGAATAGGAAAGAAGAAAGGAAGAAGAGAATAAAGAAGGAGAGCCAGAAATAGAAAAAGATGAAGGAGGAAGGGTAGGAAAATAAAAAGGAGGAGAAGAAGGAGGAGGAGGAGGAGGAAAAGAAGAATTGGTGAATGAATGAAGGAAGGATGGGGAGAGGAAAATGAGTTGGTGGAAAAATGAAAAGTCATTTCTTTGGTCAAAATGTGAAGTATTGCAATTGCACATTTTCAAGACTGGTATAAGAATGATCTTCATTTTTGCTTTAACCAATCTTGAATTGTTCGAAAAACATAATGGATTTTTTAAAGAGTCATTATATTTTTCTATGTTTACCATTATGTTCACAGGGTGCGTTTCTTCATTGAAAGTTTGTGAAAGTAACTATTCGAGAAAAATATTATAGGAATTTGGAAAGTTTTATTGGAATCAATTACTTGTTTTTTTCCTTACACTTTTCCTAGCCCCATCCCCATGTTTAAACAGTAATACCTTTATTCGAAATACTGTTCTGTTGAAACATATAAAGATTAAGACAACGAGAGAGAGGGAGAGAGAGAGAGAGAGAGAGAGAGAGAGAGGGTGTGTAGAGAGTTAGAAAGAGAGAGAAAGAGACAGATAGAGAGAAAGAGAGAGAGAAAGAGGGGGGATGGAGAGAAACGAAAAATAGACATTCAATCAGAGAGCTCTCATTTCTATTACACAGCACGCGGCCCGGCGCCCGAACTCATAAAAAAATCCTAAGTCAGACGAGGGCTATTGTTATGCAAATCAACCGTATCATGCAAATTTTGAGGTCGCGTGGCAAATGCCCCTTGGTGTGACCTCTGTCGTGTGACACAATAGCGGTATTATCAGGCCCCGTACTGCGCAAACAAAACCTTGCACAAAAAGGAGGACAATTCAATAGAACCTTACAAAATCTTTCTAAACTTCTTGCGTTTTGTGTCTTTTGTGAAGACAGCTTTGTATTTTGATTCAGGAGGAGACAGATGGGGTATAAATCTCTTGGTTGTGCATGGCTCGTGTACTAAGTATACGTGCCATATCATGGGAAACTATAGCTGGAATATGCCCGGTTGATATGATCTCAATGTCGCACAAAATATTCCCACGATTAGACAAAAACGAGAATAATTTCGATTCATTAGGAATTAGACCAGCTGTTGAAAACGCATGCAGGTAGAAAGATGGATAATAAATAATATAATTTGGGTTTTAATTCGGAATGCTTGGTAAATCACGCACAACATTGTCGGCAAACAATATTGCATCAATTCGAGAAAAAAAAGTAAAGCATTTCTTGTTGGATGATGAAAGGGTATTTATTTGTGACAAAGTTTGATTTAAATTGCATTTATTGAATTATATCCTGGTATCGATGTCTAGATAGAAATAATGGTATCTCTAAAGACAGTGGCGTAGTTCCATGGAGGGGCACTTCTCACATGCCCTTCTAAAATCGAATATTTAAAAAAACGAGTGAAGGGAGAGAGGGAGGGAGAGAGATGAAGAGAGAGAGAGAGAGAGAGAGAGAGAGGGGGGGGGGGGGGGGTAGAAAGAGAACACGGGAGAAAGAAAGTCAGTCTCCTTTACTTATTACACTTTTAGACAAAATGAAAAGTTGTGAAGAGTCATGTCAGATTTTGAACATGTCTGTTAATAATGTATTCATTTACACAAGCTTTTTTTTTAAAAAAATTCGGGGAAGGGGAAGGGGGGGGGGGGGGGAGTCAATAACTTCGATGAACAAATAAGAACTCTCACAGAACCAAAGTCGTTTCGGTTCACTGATACACTGATCCTATACTCAATAAAATAATGTTTCCTTACTCATATAATACTGAATCTGTTATATATTTTTTTCTAAATCCCATGCAACGAATCTTTATCAAGATAAGTTAGGATAATGCATCAAACACAATTTCTTTTTCTGTTCCTTTTCCTTATTTTAGGAATAGAACTTTTCTCACGGGGTTGTTCTGCCACTTGCCATTGGATTCTCCGTGCAGCAGGCGAGTAAGCGGGAGCGGAGGCTTGGAAGCACCCGGTGGCTCTGGCGTACGTGTGTCATCAATTTTATCTCCGCTCATAACCATAAAATTTCATTGGGAGCTGATTTGCGGGCCCATCAGCGCTAGATTGCCCCGGCGCTCCGGGGGTCACTGAGTATGTTCCCACCGGTATATACTCGCACACAGCTACCGCTGCCTTATTTTTACTTTTCGATATCTCGCCCCCCCCCCCTCTCTCTGTCTCTTTCTCTCTCTACCTCTCTCTCTATATCTTTCCCACTCTCTGTCTGTCTCTCCCTTTTATATCTCACTCACTCACTCACTCTCTCGGATAACTTTCTCTCAGCACCCCTGTCTCTTCTCTCTCTGTTCCTCCCCTTTCTCTTTCCCTCTCGCTTTCTTGTTCTCTTTCTTGTCTTCATCTCTCTCTGCTTTTCCATAACTCTCCCTCTATTTCTCTTCTTTCATCCCCGTTTTCTTCCTCTGTTCTCTCTCAGTCTATCCGCCCTATTTTCTCTTTCTTCACGTCTGTCTCTCTCTTCCAAACACCCCTCTCTATCACCTTCTCTCTCACCCTTGTTTTCTTCTCCCCCCCCCCCCCTCTCCCCCCCCCCTCCCCCCTCTCTCTCTCTCTCTCTCTGTCCCTCCTCCGTCTTTCCCGTCTCCAAGTTCAACCCCTCCCCCTGTTTCTCCTCCTGTTAACTTCCCAGTTATCTTTTCTGTTGACTGATGAACGATGAAATTCAATCACAGCCCCCATAGTATCTTGTTCAGTTTACAGGGTTCAGAGGTAATTATTGATGATATCAGCGAAAAATTAATGCGAGGATTGGTAGGTCCTTTGTCAAAAAACGTCTTGCCGTGCACTTTCCCCCGACAACCTGTTCTTTGAATTGAAAGCTAATCTGGATGCGTTTCAATTTTTGTTGTCAAAACTGTGATAATATAAAAACGCTTTTTGTCCTCCTTATTTAAAGTCATCAAGTTTCATTTTCTGTGTACTCTGCATAACGGTTTCATGTTCAACTCATACGGTTTATTTTCTTACTATTTTTCGTTCACCAGATTAAACCTGCATTTTCCTGAGAATGTAGGCCTATATATTTCCCTAATAATTTTCAAAATGTTATACTAAACGGAAAGTTAAATGGGATAGACGTATATAACGAGAGTAAGAAACGGTTTTCGCAAGTGATTCTGGAAAAATTACAAAGAAACAAACTCTAATTTTTTTTTAAACAAACACACAAAAAACTGCAAAGTTAAAGGGGAAACGAGAGAAGGAGATTTTGATATAAAGTAGGAGAAGGGTGCGTTGAGTTTGAGTGGGGGAGATTTGAGAGAGAGATAGAGATAGATAGAGAGAGAGAGAGAGAGAGAGAGAAAGACGGCAAATAAAATTGCCGGATTTGGACAAAATAATGCGATTGAGAATGCCACTTTGATCTTGAATAAAGCTTGAACAACTAATTAAGGAGGATGAATCTAGTAATTAAAAGCAATTTTCATCATTTGGGAATTACCTTGCAAACATTTCCAAGTTCTAGGGTGATTTTTGTTTCGTTTTTCATGTGAAATATACCCTAAACATCACGTAATTTTTTAAAAATAAAAATGTGTTAGTGTAATTCTTGCCACAAGCCTCTCTCCCCTACACACCCCCCCCCCCAAGAAGATCAAGAACCACAAAAGAAGAAGAAGAAGAAAGAGATGAAAGGAGAGAAAATCTTCTTTTTTCTTCAAACCAATAATTATTAGTCTGCCAGGTTAATTTATTGATTTTATAGCAACAGAAGTACATATTCTAAATTGTCCAACAAAATGTACTATACATAGACATTTCGCTTGCATACCACCATGAGCAAAGAGGTAGCAATAGAATTAGTCAATACCTCTCGAAATTGAACTTCTGATAGAAATCAATTTTCCACGAGTCTCTTGTGAGCGCTTCAACGGCATACATGGTATAGCGCCACCACTTGACCGAGATGGGATTAGTTTTCAGCGATTGGCTCTGCAGCTTTGCAACTCTGCTTCTCAAACCACCGACGGAGAGTTCATAAACTATGACAAGTGTCTTTAAATGTTGAATGAAGCTAGAGTATGCTTTCTGCGAAATGTTTGAATCATCTCTAGAATAAAACTTGATGAACACATGTCCTATGTTCTATTGAATTTGCCACCTTGGGCTGTAGACAGCTGCTAAGCCGAGATCACGTCGCCCTGCGGTTTAGGTCCTCAAGAAAATTATGTCCAAAGTTTGATTTAAACATGAAAACGAAAGACCCTATCACGTTGAGGTTTTATAGAACTACGGTAGTTTGAAAAAGAACCAAATAAAAGTCAGCATTGTCCACCGCTGCTATCGATCAATTCAAATATATAGAATTAAAAAATATTAAAAAATACCGAAAGAAAATAGTTGGTAAATGATAACATAAAGCGTTCACGATCATAAAAATATTCCATTCTCTAACTGAGACCCCCAAAACCCATACATAAACCGAGAAAATAAACATATAACGCGGGAAACCGAGTGGATTTAATTAAAATATCAACGGTATTAACGCATTACGCGACGAGTCTTGCTTGTGCTAATCACGAAGCGAATTGTGCAACATACACTTGGGAGAATAGCCGAACCCCGGTGAAAGCGAGTTTGTTATGACAGCATGTAACGCCAGCGTCAAACAGCGTGAAGATTTTGTCAGTTTTTGCCTCCAAAAGTTGTCGCATCGCACTTTCATCCACATACTAATTAGTATGCGTTTGAGAGTTTCCGACACTTCATAAATTCATTAATTTTACTATGAAAAGGGGTAAAATTTTAAAAGGACAATAAAAAAGAAAATGAAAACGTAATACTTTACGGGGATACATCACCTGTTCGGAGCAAATGGGGCTTAGCTCATTATTGATTCATGGAGAGTTGCGACTTATGAGTAAAGTCCTTTTTGCTTTCAACATAATGATATAATGAATTATTAAAAGAAAACCCCGTGGTTCTATATCTAGCCAAGAAAGTAATGTGAGATAAACATAATTTTGAGGGCCAGTCATGATGAACTTTGTAGTAATATCAAAAGATTCCATCAATTCACCTTCATCATGATCATCATACATTATTAATTCAACACCCCTGCTTTTTATAACAGCACAGTTGCAAAAACATGATGAAAACACGCATTTCATTTTTCATCGTGCGTGCGTAGATGAAAAACCACCCTTCAAATTTTCATAAATTGCACGAACCCAGGTCAAACCAAAAGAAACAAAAAAAATCTACAATTTTTATACCATATCGTGCCGACTTTCCAATCCATATTAGCCTCAAATACACACAGAGAAACTAATTTCCGCTTGTCGACTATTTCATGATACAAAGCACATACTCACATTTGCTCAAGGAAAAGTATTATTTACTCTAAAATCGATGAGACTGCGAAGAAACAAACCCAGAGTTTCAGTTCTTCCCATCTCCATTGTTTTGCCAATGCCACCCTCCCACGATGTCAAAATAGTGGTATAAAACAGCTCAAAAGAGCGATCGATAAAGTAGAAAATTATAACAAATTTACTTTGAAGTGAGAGATCCATTATTGTACTCCAAGGAGATATTTTCCTCTTTAAACCAACTTGAGTTGCTGTACCATACTACCAATTTGGATCGACAAACAAGCCATATCTTTTACGAGTTTTAGTGCATGGGAGAGAATCATTATAATCCAATTTTGTAATAATACTTGGTAAACTTGATTGATATCCATCATAATTTATTTCATAAACATGAGTAAATAATTGATATTTAGATATTTTCATTTAAGTTACACGGTAAAGATGGGTGGTTTACAACATACAAGCACACACTACCAGTGCCTGGGTGTACCCTATATTCAGATCAAAACAGCCGGTCACCAAAACCCCGATAAACTTTTGCAGTTCACAACTCAGATACCAGTTAGCTTGGAAGTGGGTGTGGCAACGAGGGCGAAGATATATTTTCCCCTCTTTTTCTCATGCTAATTTGGTTAGTCCTCGACACACGACCCTGCCACGCGAACTGTTTTCCACCAATCAAAACTCTCCATTTCGATTCGTAACTGGAACACAAAATCACCTTGGCACTTTGAGAGGGAGGATGTTAGCATTCGGGAACAGCAACCCTAATTTATTATCCATCCCTCTTGAGCGGCGGAGCGAGATTTTGTTTCTTCACTTGTCTCTTTTTCCCCTCGCGCGGCCCTATAATCCCTGTCGTAATGGTAAGAGGCGAGCGACTGGCACGCGCCGCGCCTGCGACGCCAACTAAAACACACCTACCTAATGAATATTCAACACCACTCGAATGATGACCCTTGCTCGCAAGCGGCCCTGTCGCTGAGCAAATCTTGAGTTCGTTCTTTGGCGAGGCACCACTAACTTTGGATGTACTACGCCCGCTAGCGTCCATTTATGACATTAATTTTTTAAGCATAATCGGTGTAGCATATTCGTAAATAATTGCAATAGTGAATGCTATTTCAACTGCTTTCTTTTAACATTTCATTCTCTACATAACTGTGCATTAAATGCAATTGTATCTCTATCTACAACTGTACATTAAAATGATTGAATGATGTAAATCTATAGAAATCTGTGAATGTCATCAAAAGCCAACTAAACAAAAAAGTTACTGGTACTACAATCAGACGAAAACAATATGTATCCCGTATTATTCTTGCCGCTCTCAAGGTTACGAGTTATGATTCTAGAAAATAGAATAAATACAAAATTTCATGAACCATAAGGACACTAAAAGAATCCATTTTAAACTTAGACAGAGGAGAGGTAATGGTGTAGAAACGAATGGATTACCTGAAAATTAAAAAAACATTATATCTGTGCGAAAATCGGATTAGTTTGTTAAATAAGCAGGGTAGGATTTCAAATAGATTTCGAAATGTTAAATTAGAGTGCTTGAATGTGAAAACGAAAAAAAGACATGCCTTTGAATTTAGACATATCTTGTGATTTGGTCTATTCAATTCAAAGTTTATTCAACACTCTTCATGAATACATTTAAAACAAACAAATAAATAATGGAATGCTAAAAAAGATAGTGATAACAAACTACACGCATTGCACTTTTATGAACAACTTAAGAGCAATGTGTTAGGCCTATTTATTTTGTTATAAGATTTCCATTCAATTATATTTTATATTTATGAGGTAAAATCTTTGCTTCCTTCTTAGGTGAAAATACAAACGTAATTTTGACACTTAAAATTGTAATTCTAGAATGCTATGTGATGTGTATACTGCACATAGACGTGCATAAATACTTCGGTTAGAATATACACGGGATGATTTATTGTCGAATGTGCCAAATGTAAATTATCAGATTTGAAAGTGAAGGGGGTAAAACATGGGCCAGAAGAAAACAAATTGTCGAGTATAAAGTTTATTTTCGACCCCAAATCGCCACCTGCGATTTTGAGAGCTCTAACGTTTTATGAGTGATCAAGTTTTAGAGCGGTGGGGTATAAAACTTTAATACCATGCGAACTGCACAGACCGTCTGGTTCCCATACATGCGTCTACTTAATACACCTTTATCTTGTCTTATCGAATACTTTTCTGCTGATGTTGGAAACATTGCTATGAAAAATGTCGATTTCGGAAGATACTCCTACATATTTTCGACTAAAAGTGAATTAAAATCAACGAATTGAGGTAGTTTCCACGATTAGTATGTGGAGGTACGATGTAGGGCTATGAGTCAACGTTACGCATACACACTCACACACTGTTTTACGGTATATGCTAATACGTGAGGCACGTTCTGCTAAGCTCCGCCTACCGGGGGCGTGACTTCAATTCATCAACCTTGCACTCGCACCGTATACACTGTGCACCTGCGATCTACGGATTCGCTTGTGAGTGGGAGTTTCGGTATAAATACCCCAGAGTGCACGGTATACAGCATAACTTTTCTGAGCGACTACTCGAGTAAGAACCGCATGCACTGTTTTGCTGTCTCCACAGCACTTGCGGAATCATTGCTCCGAACTTAGTCAAAAATATTATTTCGTCGATTCGTAGATTTTCACGTTCGAATCTACGCTTCTTGGATTTATACCAACTGATATTTTGATGCACCTGTTTACTTCAAGAAAGTGAATGCTGACTTCAAGATGGTTCCACAAAACCTCACATCAAATGGACTAATAACAATGCAGTCACAGCAGATTCCAAATGGCCATGGCTCACCTGGATCTACGGGTTCCTCGGAAGAGCTTCGCCAGTCGACGCTCGACATCGCTGAAGATATCTGCCAGACGAACTGGAAGGGGAACAACGGCCACATCAAGAGGCCGATGAATGCTTTCATGGTGTGGTCACAAATTGAGAGAAGACGCATCATGGAGACTACACCAGATATGCACAACGCTGAGATCTCCAAGCGACTGGGCAGGCGGTGGAAGACCCTCGATGAAGTGGCGAAATCTCCGTACGTTGAGGAGGCAGAGAGGCTGAGGCTTTTACACATGGCTCAGTACCCAGACTACAAATACCGTCCCCGCAAGAAGTCCAAGCCTACCACTAAGCCAGAAGCTGCCAAGACCACCAGCAGCAAACCAAAAGCCAACAAACCCAAGTCATCATCGAAATTGACGAAAATGAATGGCATCGTGATCGACCAGATGCACCCGCATCAGATCGTGCAGTCTGGCCGCATTGAGAAGATCCCTAAACTCAAACTCACCATCGACAAGAAATTCAGGGAGAACATGAAGGCAAGCAAAATCGTGGAGCTAGTCCCCAGCCAGCTCACCCCTCCCGCCAAAGTCCCCGCCAGCCCGACCGGCTCCAACACGGACCCTTGCAACGAGCAGAGCCTTTATGAGGATTACACTAACATCCAACATACGTACGAAATGCAGCGCTACGAATTCGGCGTGCCCAGCGGAGCAACATCAACAACGTGCTCAAGCCCGGCATCATCAGATGTCTCACAGCAATCCTCCATGTCGACAAACTCCTCCGTTTCGTCCATGTCGACGGGATCGTCGTATTGTGCGCAACAGTCAATTGAAGACGTTGTCTTCCCCGGTGGACTTACAGGTTCTGAATTCAATAACTTTAATTTTGGGTCAGTACCTGACGATCTCAGCCCGCTTGATTCAGTCGGTAGCAATGGCAGTCATTTCGAGTTCCCCGACTACACAACGCCTGAGGTAAGCGAACTCATAGACTCAGATTGGCTGCTTTCCTCCATGATTTCAGCATACAACTAAACAAGCCGAACATTTTTTCTAAATATATATTCCTGAACATTTCTGCAAAGGAAAGAATATTATTCAACAACTCTTGAACAGATTATTCCTGCCGAAAAGTGATTTTTGTGAACTTTTCACCGTTTCATCTGAAGAACAATCAGGTTTAAAACTTCCCATTCCAACGTTTTTGCTAAGTGAGCTTATCGCTGCAGGCTGGCGATGCTCGTGCTAAATTTGTCAACGATTTTCATGTGAGTTTGTTTTTTTGTCGAACACTTGAAATACAAGAAAGAAGTATGCCTTACAATGACCGTAGACTGAACAGTTTTGCAACAATCAATTTGTCGTTGTATATAGTCCTTACAAGTGAGAATTCGTGCAGGCAATTTTTTGAAAATGATGTCTTTGTAGAAAAGAGAAGTATTGTATTTGTAGAAATTCATTATTGTGTACTTACATTGCACTTGTAGTGCAACTGCTCTGACGCTAAAAAGAAGTGCATTCATTTGCTTGCAAATTAGACCTCACTGAGCAAAAAACTATTTATAAAGACGAAAAAGCCTTGAACTGCTGTAAAAGCTTGGCACGCGAGCAAGTCTCGATTTTTTACTGCAATCGTGACCTTTTGTGACCTCCCCTCACAAAACGGCTATTCAACCGTACCGTGTGGGAGTGCAGCGTTTATCAAACAATGCAATGTATTCACTTATTCAATGTGGTGTTTTGTACATTGCTTATATATTACACGTGCTAAGTTAATCACTGAATTTAAACTCTAAAATGATTCATCATGCGTCGAATGGTTGTACTTTCATTTATAAGGGTTCGATTTTTACAAGCATGTTCCACAAAACATATCATGAAAGTTGGGGTATTCGCTAGTATCTTATATATATTTTCCATGAAGATTTTGAACAAATTTCGACTGCACTCTAATAATTCCGAGATGATACATTCTTTGTCAGACACCTATTATTGATATTTATATTATTTATGCAAAGGAATTGTACAGGTATAATAATATATGTTGTACTTTGTGGAGCTATGTATGCATTTACATTTGTGTATATCATAGGCCGTGTGCGTACTATGTAATAGAATAGCTTTAGATATGAAATTCCAGCTAACTGATAGTTGCTCGATTTTTGTTGACATAATTCCGAAAAAATCCAAAATTATTTTGCAAAGAGATTTGAAAGAAAGATATTTGAAAAGGAAAAGAAACTATTTGAGAGAAAATATAGAAAGTTTGATTTGAGTTAAAAACCTCACATTTTATCAGATTGACTAAATTACACGATGGAGGTGTACTATTATGGAATTGAGTGGGTTTTTAAATCAGATTGAAAATATTTTGTATGAAGAGAACAGATTATTTGGAAAATCATAGACTATTATTAATGCTCATGTACATTCGTAGATGTTTTATATATATATTTCTTCTGTCTATTTTGTACATAGAGATACTATCTAACCTATTTCTAAAATTTCGTACTCAGCTTTTTTTTAAATAAATAATATTTTGTAGAAATAAAGAGCTTACAGATTGTCAAAGGAAAAGTTGCTTGCGTAGAAAGACATAGACATAGCGTGCACGATCAGAGAAACGTAGCACATCGCTTTCAAAACTTCTCATAGATTTGCCTATAAACTGCCAGAAATATGCTCGTTATTGCGGCAAAATAAGAGCAGCAGTTTCCCTTTTTAAACAGAATTCCTCAAACTGTTTACAATGTGCAAATTTATTGCGTACCATCCTAGTGCAGTATACGAGTCATTGTTATTGTTATTTTATTCATTTATTATATCTTGTGACTTCCAGCCGACTAGACACAACATTTGTTTGTCTAACTTCCACTTTTAAGGAGACTGTCAATTGTCATTTTTTATATATACGATGAACAATCCGGTAATAACCGAATATGAGGTGTTGATACTTATACGGTGATAGCGACAATATACGTGCTTGTAAAATGTATGTCATTTACAACGGTGAATTTTTCCTAATGAAATTTGTAATATATTTTTGAGCCTAAATCATTTGATACAAGACTTTGTTACTCGTAACTTTAAAAAAGTGAGAAAATGAAGAGAAAAAAAACTTTCAAAATAAACATTTTCAAGAAATGAAATTGATATTTTTCACGATATGATTATTGTACCCTGAAAGTGTGTGTGAAGAAATGTTCGTGTGTTAGTATTATTGGGTGATCTAGAAGCAGGAGATTGTATTTTGGAATGTAATAGAGAGAGAGAGACAGATAATCATACAGAGAGAGAGGAGAGAGAGCACAACACAGATAGAAAAATACGGAAACTGACGCATAGAGGAAGATGAAGAGGGGGAGCGCAAGAGAGAGGAAGATGAAATATTTATGGGTTTTAAAATGCGGTGTGGTAATTCTACTGTTTGCAACTTGTATGCAGGGTGTAATATGCTATGTTTGCAAATGAGATTTTGTTGTGCCAATATGGGGGAATGGTGCAAGTCGTGCACTTACAAAAAAAAGAAACAAAAATGTTGGCGATATAATTGTTTACATGAAGCTTCCAAACAATATACATGCCATTAATGGCGTACATTCGACCGTTTCCACACGGTGTATAATATAGACTACGTACTATACATGTCTATTTTCATTTCTCTTTCAAACTACCTTATTTCTCAAATTATCCTTATCTATCGATCCTGCTCTTTAATTATCTTACGATCTATTTACTGTTAATTCTCTACCCTTCTCGATACATTAACCGATTCTTCAGACTCAGTTTTATCAATTGCAGTTAGTCATAGAACCCAAATTACCCTTTTATAGTGTGTGCACTCGAGCGCTTTTGTAATTACAAGAAAGCTCCTAATCCTTATCAACGAGGCGCATTGTGTACCGCTCTTTCGGGTCATTCTTGTTGCAAGAAAGGGGAAGAGAGAAAGGGGGAAGATGGGCGGAGAGGTCGGTCGGAAGGGCTTAGAGAGAAAAGGAAGAGCGAGAGTAGGAGAGAGAGAGAGAGAGAGAGAGAGAATCGAAAGGTCAATGTTGTGTTGTACCCCGTATGACCTGTAACTGACCTGACCGTTGAAAGAAACCGTGCTGACAGAATTCGGAATCAGGAAAGAAAAAAAAAGGAAAATGCGTTGAAAAATCGATCGACATTTTGAAAATGGGGTAACAATCACGTCCAATAATAATTGTCAAGAAATAAATAATGTAGGCTAACATGGACAGAAGACTAAACCAAACCAGCGATGGGGACAGCATTTGGAACGAAACAAAAAGTAGTAATTGAGAGTCAAATACCCCTATAAAAGCGATCAATATTTCTGAAAAGATGGAAAACCTTCTACGATTTGGACAAAATAAATTCAAACTCGTTCTTTGAATATCAGGTTTGTTGTTGTTGTCTTAGGCCAACACACGTCAACAGCATGCCAGTCATGGTCGAAAATTATAGTGTTTTCATCGCTATCACTCCACACTCGCAACTTGGACCATTGTTACGTCATTATTTTGTTCCTTCGAATTCAAAAGAAAGGTGCATTTACAGTAGGTTAACCACATTGGTACAGAGTTTGCTATTAGTCATCCCTCCGTGTTAGGTCCATGCTCTGCTGTAGGTCTACTCGCCTTATCTTTTGTCCGTATATTTACCTACTGACCCCTTCTCTTTTTCTGTTTTTTTTTTTTTGGGGGGGGGGGGGGGGGAGGGGGCGTTGCTCCCGTTTTAGAAGGGGGAGGGGCCTTTATAAGTATCCGCTGCACAGGATAGTGGTTACTCCATTAGTGTTGTCCGTATGCTTATAGAATTATTAATTTATACAGTGTAGTAACCTGTAATGACCGCTACCATCAAAAGGCGTGACAATAATTAAACAAAATAAACATGGACATGCATCGTATATATAAACATTTTTAAAGTTTGACATAAACATAGCAAGTTAAGACACGACTGAGGGGAATCGGCTTCAATAAGCCTTAAGTATAGGTCTGTTCTCTCATATAATATAAAGAACACAGTGTTGTGACTTTGAATAAAAATACATGTAATGCCCAAAATGAGCTGGTTATTTGTCCTTTTCAGTGGCATTCGCATTCTTTTTCAAAGAGGACACACAATAATATTTAATCCCATCTTTCTACATTGCACCCTATGCCCGCTCTTCCGTACCAAGTTCTCTTAACGGTTAAAGAGTAAGTCGAGTTATGGGAAAGGTGGGAAATATTTTCTGAGCTTTGCCATTCTTTTAATGGTAGTGTGGAAGAGAATTATAGAAAAAGTGTCCCCTGAAAGTGAAAAGAGGGACTCTTAAAATGCCCTTATATTCAAAAGATGACAAGTACCAGTTATTTATGGTTGTTGACCACACTTTCATGCCACACGTTTGTGTATTCCCACAACATTTCTGGACGTGTCTAATCATTTTGACGTTTTTAAAACATCACAGTATAGACCAATACGTATCTCATATAATGTTAACCTTGTCCCAATAACAGTATCCCAGTTTCCTTTACAATGCAATCGTATGACCAGAATTCAACTTCATCTTGAAATACTCGCTTTTCGCATTCTTTGAACGCTAGGTCACTTTCTATCTGGGTATTACAGGGGTTTTCACCATGAGGCGGAGGTGGGCTCTCGCTGTGCAAACACACTGGGGGTCGAGCTCAAGATGAAAAGAGCTGGTATTTAAAAAAAAATGGCTTAGGATGGTTCGAACTGATAGGTTACAGACGGCATTCCATGGTCACTGCGATCCAATCCAAACCCCCCTCTGCCCCCACTCATCAAGAGTTTACCACTCCCTCCCCCTCTCGATCACCCGGTCGGTCCACTGCTACCAAAAAAGAGAATGAAAAGGTGACATGAAAAATATGTTTAGTTGGGTGAGCCTACGTAGGTACATAGCTTATCCTACATGCTTCGCCGCATAGTCTTCGACCCCCCCTCCCTACACACACGTAATGTCCACCTCGCCATCTCCCCAAACGAATATAAATGATGTGCACATAAAATCGAACAGCTATAAAAATGATAGTCTAGTCTATCACGTTCAGACTCTATTTTTATTTCTACCCCTCCCCCTCCCCCAAGCCACACCCTCCCCCTCTTCGCATACAAAATGCGGAATCTTTATTCTGGCCGTATTTCCTACCTTTTTATTTAACCATTAGTGCTATTTTCTACTTCCTGTTTTCTATTTCGAAACAACTCTCAATCGAGTGCATGGCAGTTTACACACACGACCCTAATTTACACTAGATACAACAGGAGGCCCCCGGTCCGAGGTTTGGACCATAGATCCAACCCTGTGCAGTATATTATGTACCCCAATTACACCGCCAAACCAACCAACATCTCGGCCATTCTGTATTTTTTCTTCACTCTCTTGTCGACTAGGGCCCCGTCTCATAGACAGTTGATATTAATCGCAACTTATTTGTTGATATCAATCGCAAATATAATTATGTACATAAGAGATATGCGAATGCAAACTGCGATTGTTTAGAATTAGAGGACTTGCTATTGATCAATCGTAACTCTTTATAAGACGGGGCTCTGGTGTTGATCTCGACCGTGTGACTTTGTGTTTAATATTATTACTGTTGTGCTGGTATGATGTAAAGTTTTATCGTTATTATCTCGACATGGACCATACCACACATTGATCTGGTCAGAGACAGGTCTACAATGGATTACCAAGGGTCCATTCCAGCTCTCTGGTCTTCTCTATCCACGTGCCTGGGTGCACCCGGCTCATTTGATCGTCTAGACTACTAGGCCTGTCTGGACTTGAAAATAATACCTACACATTCATACATGTTAGGTCCACGATGGAACCAATGAATATACCAGAGACTTGCTTCCCCTAGATGTACATTGCTGCCGATTAGGTTGAACCATTTTGGACGAATGATTTCTAATAATCTTATAACCGGTTTACCAAAGAGATTTCTCCTTGGCTTTACTAACCGTTCAAATTGTATTTATAGTATTTAAAGAAAGGTTGTTCTTGAGTCATCTTGACAACCTGAACGCTTGTCCAAGGCTTGCCCGATATAGCAACAAGCAATGTATGCAGATTGGATGCCAAATGACTTGTAGTTCATTCATTATTAGCACTAGCAGGTTAATGGAATACCTCGTCACTAGATCCCCAGAAGAAGAAAAAAATCCATACATTTGAATATGTTAGTTAACCGGTCTATTCAAACCAATACTATTAGCTTTAAATTCCATAAACTTGTTTGAAAAGTTCTGTAGAAAGTAGCATACAAAACGCATTACGCTTTACCATTACAGGATTATTTGTTTTTGTTGTGTGAAGTTGGCAGGTATGGCTATTGCAATGTACCTATTACGAGTTTCGGAGCGCAATTTCACCACGTGGTCGGCAAACACCGACTCTAATTTGACACTTTACCACAACTCCTAAAGCCTTGACCAGAGCCTAGATGTGGCAGTTAGTGACCATGTCAGGAGTGGCTAAAGTTCAGAGCCTTTCGTAGTCTCATGATCGCAGACACTGTTACGCACAACAACTGACAAGGGCGTGTGTCTGCAAACTAACCACCACGTGGTTCATAACCACGCATCGTGTTGTTTTGAATCTCCACGTGCATTGGCAATGTAATGTAGAATATTGTAAACGTTGGTATATTTTGATTGAATGAACAAGAAAAGAACTGATATCACTCACGAGTCACGACGCTAAAGCAGCAAAGTGACGGTAGGCTGCTAAATCATGTAGGAAAACTGTATCTTTCACATTATTTTACATCATTATATTTTTTTACAATATTCATCGAGCAGATATTCAAAATAGTCGTGAAAGGTGCATTAATATATTTAAAATAAAATCATCCGAATCTTTACAGGGAGTTATGAATTTCTCTTTTTGTGGTTTTAGGGATGCAACCTCAAAAAAAGGCTCAAGTATACATTTGATTATTGGACATGCAGGTTTGTGTATTGCGCAGAATGTTCAAGTTGTTGTTCTGTTCAACATAGGTAAAAAATGTGCACATTAAGTTTGCTTCAAGAGAAAGAACCCAGTAGGCCCTATGCGTGATTCGAACTCGTGACCTTCTGTAAACACAGTAGCCACTGTAGCAACACAGCCTGGAGTGTGTGGCTGGTATGGAGTTCGCTGTACCTTGACCTGGGAGCAAACCTCCCTCGTCGTGACCCCGTGGTTTGACCCTCCAATGCACCCATTCATACCTAGCTATTCACTCAGGTAAAACCCCTGTCACACCAGCAAACCCCGACACCAGACCGAGTAGACAATTACATTACCCACGCATGGCCAAGAATCGGTCTGTGCGGAATCGGTTCATCGGTGTGACGGAGGTAATAGGCTCGCGAGTCAATAGCCTGCAAATTGCACATGCATCCAACCACGGTTTTGTATTTTCCTCGAAAATTGCCCGCGAAAGTCCAGAGAATAGACCCTTTCAAGGTCTTACAGAAAATGTAATGTCTGGCGATTAGCTAATTCAACTCATCATACACCTCCCACCGGGGTTAGCTCTTAATCCTAATCTCGTAGCAACTGAAAATGGCAAAAACTCCACATCATCTTTACAATTTAGGACTTGGAATATTTGGTACCCCGCAATGATCAGTGACTTTTGTGAAAGCCTTTACCTGGCATTTTAGAGGGGAAATACCATTTTGTCTGCAGAATTGACAGATCACCTGACAATGTATTTTGTCATGAAAGAAATCGAGGGCCCATTACCTAACGAACTCTGCAAACTTTGGAGAATTTCAATTACTGCAGTTTGAATAGCCCAAAGTGGTTCGAAATATGTAGATCCTACTTTACTCCTCGGTATTATACCTTTATAGCATTTCAGATCATTTCAAAAGAGCAATGTAAGGAAATTGAGGATTTGTAGCTTGTTAGCATGTCTGGACATGCAACACAGTTTATTATCCTTTTTCGTTGCCTTTCTTCGACATAACTATACCTGGATGAATTGAAAGATTGGGTGATATGATTGCATATGAAACTGCATACATGACGATTTGATTTGCAACTAAAATACAGTCAAACCTTTCTTAGCGGCCACCTCTATATGAATGCCACAGCTCTCTATAGTAGTCACCTGTATAAAATGCTTCCCTCTACTCTCTAGAAGGAAACATGTGTTGAAGTACCTGTCTAGAAAGGCCACCTGTCTACAGTAGCGACTTTTTGTGGCTACTTTCTAAGCAGATGATTGCTGAAGTAAAGTTAAATTTGAATTTATGGAGCATAGATCCTGCCCTGAACATACGAGTCCAGTTTTTTTTTCTTCATGAAAAAAAACAGTACTGTGCACTTCGAATCAAGGAGATCACTTTTAGGCTTATCCTAAACGTTAACATTTGGGGGCCATTGGGGCACCCCATGGGTCTTATATTTAGCTTAAACAGGAAGAAATCTTCAGGTTCCTGAGCCAACACTCCTTGTAGATTGGCAATTTAAAACTCGTCAAACCTCTAACCCTAATCCCCATTCACAACATAACAAGGGCCTAGCAAAGCTGACTTTCAATACACGACCCTCAACAGGCCCGACGCGGTGGAGTAATAGGCAAGTGGTCGGTCCTTAATCTAACAAATCGATTTCTTTTCCAAACCGACTATGCATTATCAAAAAACAAGGATTATCCCTCAAAAGGTATAAGAACATACCTTGGTATACATTCAGGACAAATAGACCCGTGTTAAATGATTTAATCCAGGGATATTTTGTAGATGGAGTTACACGGAAGGACGGTCTACAACAATTACACTTGATCAGTGTGGATACAATAAAAGGTAGATGGGTATTCTTTTCATGCCGTCCTGTTTGTTAAACTGTGCCGAAGTGCCTTCAAGAACTTTATTGAATCTCCATGAGGGGGGCACAGTTACCCCCCTTTTTAGAGGTATATTATAAACCTCGTGGGAACGTGTCGGCTAAATTAATGTGATAAACGAATAGCCAATTAAATGTGATCAAACAGATAACAATGGAAGAAAACAGTTTATTATTATTGAGCAGGATCTTTCTGACTCCTATTAAAATGTGAATGCTACAAGACGGTTAACTTCAAAAGCTCAAATTCATCCAGAATATTACCAATATAGGGGCGTGGCAGTTTGTATTTGGTAAAATCTGCAACTCTACCAAAATCAGTTAGATGGCTCACAGTCAGTTGTAGATCTTCTCGAGAACGAGTTCTGATGTTTTTAGCGACCCCTCCCTCGATATGTTTTTATTTTTGGTATTTCACATTTTTTCGTGAAGGGCACTCCATAAATTGGAGACTTCTGCTGTTGTTGTTGATGATGTGGTGGTGGTACTGGTTGTTGTTGTCGTTGTTGTTATGGTTGTTGTTGTGGTGATGAAGGTGGTAGTGATTGTTATCTGTTGTTGTTGTTGATAGCTCATTTTGGAGTGGGGAAATCTCTCACATGTGCCGGATTGCTTGTTGGGAGAGTGGGTGAGGGGCGACGAAAAGGAGTTTTTTTTATAGAAGCAGTTGATGGATGGCGTTCGTCTTCTGTACCATTTAGTCGCTAAACATTCCGCTTCAATCTAGACATAATTTTAATCTACACAGTTATGAATATTAGACCCAACTTGAGATGCACACTTCGCTTCATGTAGACCATTGCCCTGTGAAACACGTGGCTAAGCCAGGCTAAGGCTACAGTTCACCAAAATGTCACTCACTTCACTTGCAGTCAATACACAAAAAGGTTAGATGAGTGCAAATGGCATTTACTGACTTCCATCTATCTATCTGTCTGTATACTGATTACTTAATGGTTCCTCATCTACCTCCTCCATCACCCTTGACTATCATTGAAACTGAAATGACAGAGTACTGGTATACATCAACCTGTCGTCATGAAGAAAAAAAGGGGGGGGGGGGTCGACCCTCCCTCTCAATAACGAATTCTTCGCTCCAGTCAACCTATTCTAGCCCAACACAAAGATGAATAGAGAAACAGGGACAGGAATGAAAAGAGGGTGTCATTCTCTTGCAATTTGGATTCGGTTAATAACTTCCTGTCTGTTTGTATTTACTGTAACAAAACAGAGGAAAGGGAAGACAAAATACTTCCTATGTTTATTTGTGCCAAGCCATTACCTTTTTATTCCCCTTTTCTCTTTCTTTTTTATGGGGGGGGGGGGGGGGGGTGTTGCCTGGTTATTATACAGAGCGTTTGACCTCGATTGGAACTCAATTTCCTCCAAAATAAAGTTATTTTCCATGATTGCAGTGTTGTTCAATGATCATATCCCAGACGAACTATTAACTGAACTGAATCGTTACATCATCATGGACCTACTATGGTTAAATCAGGCCATGGCAGTTTGTAGGAAAATTACTTCATTATTTTGTTCCATGGAATGTGGCGGTATTAATTTCAAACCTCTTGTTCAGCTGAGTGTGAAACAAAAACTCTTTAATGATATTTGACAATGAAATATCATGTGGAATCCTTTAGTTGTTCTATATTTTCTTGCTATTTTAATCGTGTTAATTCATTCATATTTGTCATTAACTAACAACGCAATAATTATTGATCGAGTGATCAATCAATCAACAACCAATGAATAAACCAACAGTCATTCAGGCAACCAATGAATTAAATAATCAATTTATCAACCAACCATTCAATCAATCACTCAATCACTCAATCACAGCGAATAACTCTACCAATCAAGAAATCAATATTATACAGTTATACACGAATCGAGTAATCATTATTTAACCAATCAATCAACCAATTAATCAATCAACCAACCAATCTATCTATCATTCAGTCAATCACTCAATCTCAACAAATAATTCTACCAATCGAAAAATCAACATTATTCAGTTACACACGAATCAAGTAATCATTATTTAGCGACGCCACCTCTCAAGTCTCATGATTTACTTCTCCAAACATACTGCACAATAATTTTCACCGTACCCGAAGTTAATGTTTCTTTTTTCCCCAAACTATTTGATGTACCTGAAGTGAAGTGGTGTCGTAATCATATCGGTCTTCAGCAGGTGTGGTTTAAGGTTAAATTCAAGGAAGTCGCGAGTTATCGCTCAAACTTTCTGGTGCTCCTCGAAGATTTAGTGTGACCCCGGAACGAGAAAATGATCTCTAAAGAATGGTAAGATAATTCAATCAAATTACATTTCCTTGTTGCCCATGCAGAAAACATAAAAACAATTCCAAGAGGTGTTCTCGAATGTGTTTCTACCCTGTCTGTCTCTGTCTCTGTCCCTCTCACTCTCTCTGTCTGTCCATCTGTCTCTTTCTCTCTCTCTCTCTCTCTCTCTGTCTCTCTCTCTCTCTCTCTGTCTCCCCTTCTCTTTCTTTTTGTCTCTCTCTCTTTTCTTTCATGTATACTGAATTTGAATGATGCACATATATATTTAAATTTTAATATTCCACAACCCTATTTTTAAAAGTAGTTACCCGTTAGTTTGTAAGACAGTTCAGGGATGGATCCGGGATTATCTGAATGAAGGGGGGGGGGGGGGCTGGGGGAGGGAGAGCCAAGACTCTAATTACTCCTAGGCACGATTAAGGATGTGTCACCGGCCCTATCCAGGTAACGTTAGTGCATGGGTGGTGCTGGTTGGGTTCGGGTGGGCTACAATTCTCTAAGACAAAAATAAAAAATAGGAGAAGCGTTTTCAATCGAAAATATTTTTCTAAATCCAGCTAGCGATGGCGAGGGTCCAAAGGGAGGTTGGGGGAAGGGGGTTGCCGTCGCCCTTTTTGACGGCTAAAAATCTCAAGTTTTCATGTTTAATTGATACAATTAGAACTAAACTAACAAAATATCAGGCGCAGAAAACTGGAGGTCAGGGCAAAATCACCAGATCACAAAATCGTATCCTTTGGTTGTTGTTGCCAATTTCCCACTGTTTTTATCGAGCAGAGGGGTCTATTCAGGTCTCCCGGAAACCATAGAGGAAGTAATAGAGAGAGAGTATCTGAGAATAGGATAGTCATAGGGGATAGGCCATAAGCAGGATATCACTTCCTTTGGCTTCCAGTTCCCAAAATAGTAAATTCGACTTCATCGTAAACTGATATGATGAGTTTGCAGGGTGCTTGTGCACTGTATTTTGGAATTAGATAGGTATTTGGCTATGTTTTCCTTGAGGTGAGGGGGGGGGGGGGGGTTGATGATATTTAGCCCTTCCCCCTCTAGAACCGCTACCGCTAACAACCCATCACCATGACTGTAGCGCCACTCTCTTTCCCTGATTCTCTGCTAGTTGCATTTTGAGCCTCTGACAACATAAGACACTGGCTTATAAAAGTATTAGCTTCTTAAAGGACGGGGTGACCGGGAAAATGTGAATATAGTTCAGAAGTCTTACTAAGTCTTTTATATTCCTGGGGATATCCCTCTGGTTTTAGCTATGACTAAGAGACTTATAAAACGTCTCCTCCGACCGTGACATTGACAGTTTCCACGGTCAAGTTAGACAGTTTAGTAATCAGGGGCGCAAAGATGTCAGGCTTACGCTTCACGAAAAAAAGAGTGAGTTTACTCAGCTCGCGTTAACGCCTGCTTATCCGTGAACGGCAAGGAATTCAAGTTTTAAACAGAGTTTTTGAACAAGTCCCTGTTCCAAGTCCAAAACATTGTTCAACATTCAACCAGGGACTTTACACGTATCTTTTTCTAGAGACAGAAGTTTTACAGTCATCTCTCTTGAGAAGTTCATATCCAAAGCACATCAAATCGCAATTGCTTGCAAGTTGCAAGTGGTGTTACCTGGCTATATTACATGGGATGATGGGTCGGAGGGTTGTCCTATTTACCCTGGTGAAGATATATGAATAAAGACCATGTCATTGATCGGTTTTCACAACAGTGTACTAAATTCTAGCCCACATTCCTTTAAACCTTGACTATAAAGTAGGTACCATTAGTCCGTTGAATTATGGCGAGACCAGTTTCAACCTCCCCACCCCCTTAATGTACCATACTGAAACTATTCAATGAACAAAAAGAAAAGAATTATCATGAAATCAATGATTTAGCTAAAAAAACTTTTTTTCTTCTTAATTGTTATGTTCAAGAAATAGAGTAACAGTAAGGATAAAGAAAGACTGACATGTTTCGTTCCATAAGTCGGTGGAATAAGTTCGCCTTCACGAAGACGGGCCACTCGGCTTCACTCCACACCCTTCGATTTGTGAGTAATTGATTAGGGGTGAGGAAATTATCTGATCACTTTGACCCACATTCATCATCTCGTTCCATCAGTGGACCCCTTAAAAACGAAGGCCATGATGACACACTTGTCAATTCACACAGCCCCTGTCTCCCCCTCTGTCTAGTCTTCGTCTTCATCTTTCCTCATCAGTAGCCCTAGCAACCGGTCTTAGCAACCAAGCGAGGTGTATCGTCCTGTCCTTATCCTGCATGTGTACCTTTTCATTGTAATTACTGTGATTTCCAAACATGTTTCTTCTCACTCTTTCTCTCTCTATATAGATATCTATCTATATATCTATTTATATATTTCGATCTCGTCACCCCCTCTCTCTCTCTCTCTCTTGTTCTCTATCGCCCTCTTCTGATATATCTCTCCCATCTCCCACCCCTTCCCCGCTCCCCCAAAACTTCTCCCCCTCTCCATCTCTCATTCCACCGGTGAACCACTCCAACGAAGGCCATGATGACACACTTGTCAATTCACACAGCCCCTGTCTCCCCCTCTGTCTCGTCTTCGTATTCATCTCTCCTCATCAGTAGCCCTAGCAACCGGTCTTAGCAACCAAGCGAGGTGTACGATTCTCTCCTCATCATGTATACTTTTTAATTGTCATCCGTTTCATTTTCCAAACAATATTCACCTCTTTTGTTTTCTCTCTCTCTTTCTATCTATCTATTCATCTCTCTCTCTCTCTCTCTCTCTCTATCTCTATCTCTCTCTCTCTCCCTTTCTTTCTCTCTCTTCTTATATCTATCTCCCACCTCCCACTCATTTTCCCCTCCCCCAATCTCTCTGCCTCTACATCTCTCTCTTCTTATATCATTCTCCCATCTCCCACCCCTTTCCCCCTCCCCCAATCTCTCTGCCTCTACATCTCTCACTTCACTGGTGAACCCCTTAAAACGGAGGCCATGATGACAACTTGCCCCATTCTCACACTCACCGCTTCACGCTTGCTCCTTGCTCTTCTATCTCGTCTGCATCTCCATGTTTCCTCATCAATAGCCCTAGCAACCGGCCATAGCAACCAGGGAAGGTATATCCCCCCTCATCCTTTGCTCCTGTTTGTTGTTATCTTTTTAATTTTGTTCATCCCTCTTTCTCATATCTTGACGTCCTCCCCCCTCTTGCTATTTATCTACCCAACTCTTTATCTCTTTCATCTCTCCTCTCTCTCTCTCTTCTATTTCCCCACTATCTCTCTCACTTTTTCTCTCATTGTACCGTTGAACCCTTTCCACGATCACAGTCCCTGTCTCTCCTTTTGTCTCATCTGTATCTTCATCTTTCCTCGACAGTTGGTAGCCCTAGCAACCGGCGTTAGCAACCCAATCTTGGTGGATGTTCCCCTCCTGTTCAACCTCGTAGTCGTCCTTTTACATTCATGAGCGTGCCCCTTCTTTCAGCCTCACATCCCTCTCCCCCTTCTCTCTCTCTCTCTCTCTCGCCCTCTCTCTCTCTCTCTCTCTCCCTCTCTCTCTCTCTCTCTCTCTTTCTCTAATTTTCTACATTCTCTTACCATATTGGAATCCTTACAATTCCTTATGCTCACTAATAAATATAAAAAATTAAAAATGCACTTCTTTGAAAACATACAAACATAATGTTCCAAAATAACTAAGGATTCCCCTATGATACTATATAAAATGCATCTCTTGAACAACTTGAATGCGTCACTGTATCGTAACGATTACCTCATGTTAAAACACCCTTTCCGAAATGAAACCAAACAATCAATGTTTTTGCTCTCTTTTCCCTTTCTTGTCGTCATCTAAATCCTTGTCATTTATTGTTTTCCGAAGTTCGAAGACAGTTTTTGAGTCGCTGATGGCCCACGCCCCTCACTGAGTAATTAATTACAACAAAGGAAGCTGTGTTCGTTTGACCTAAATATCCAAACCAATCATACTTCTAAAGCTAAAGAGATGAAGAAGAAGAAGAAGTAGACATATCTGCTTCGTCATAGCGATGACAACTTGAATTCAATTATTGCCTGCTCTAAGAAGTAGTATTCAGTATCCTTTTATCAAATTACTGGACTAAAGCGATTAATGCAATTTCGTCATGATTCAGAATTTCATCGGCTTAATTTCTGCAGTATGAACGCAGACAGTATGGGAACCTGTATACCGAAATGGTCACCCCATCAAGTCCATACATTTCCATTGGAAAGGGCGTTTGCCCCACCCCTCCCCCTGAAAAAAATGTCTATGTGACATTTGACCAAACTTTGCCCGTCCCCCTTTTCCCTAGCTCCTCCCAAGGTATGTGTGTGTTGGGGTAGGGGTGTGGCGGCTGTGTGACGAAAAAAGGGAGAAGAGAACAATAACTTTTAAAAAATACCTCTGTAATTAACACATGATAGTATATTTCTGCAAGGAAGTGACAAGATAGCACAGATATAATAATTATAGCACAGAGCTCCTCTATTATGCCTTGTCAAACAGGCATGACAGGTGAAGTCTTGAATAGGTGATGAAATCGGCTTGTTAGGTTACAATGAGTAATAATTTCACTCCTATCCATATGTGCCGGTGCGTACGGTTGATAAGACACTTTTATCGGCTCACAAAAAAGCAAAACACTAGTTTACAGAACTTCTAATGATTTATTTCGGTTGTCATGGTTACATGATCTGTGAATTACCTTTCCCCCTAAACCTTGTGAAGATCCTCTCTTGGCTCTTCAAATCTGATGACGAAAATCGAGCCCAAAAGGAGCACATTCTCCACATTCTAAGATGCCCGACTCAAGCAGCCTGTAAGGGTGTATGTGCGTGTGTGTATATGTGTGTCTAATGATCTTCCTCTTTTCGCAGGACCCTTGAGGGAAGTACCGAGTAGTATTATGTCACTAGAAAAGTAATTGAGTTAAAAACTACAGCGTGATTCAGCGATAAACCTGCAACGCCCGATGTAGCCTTACACCCAGGCGTGAGAATTCTGCATTATTCTTTAAACGAGTCATAAAACTAACATACACATTTTAGATGTCGACTCAATTGGTTCTTACTCTCATATTCATCTTCTAAAAGAATAGGGAGGTTCGTGTAGAGATGACAAGTCTAAGTTCAAGACAGATTTGCACGAGATATTAAAAGAGGTATGCCAGTTGGTTGTGCAACACTTGCTTCTGTAAGTTCTGCGCCGATTGCTCCGCCCTAACCCTATCCTAACCTTATCTCCGAACCTTACCCTAAAACTAAACCCTACCATAACCCTAACCTTATTAAACTCTAACTCTAACCCTAACTTTAATCCTTACCCTCACTCTAACCTACTATTTCAACCCTATATTTAAATCCTATAATTCTAACGAAATAATGCAATATTTTTTCCGGAGCTACTTAAAATAGAATACGAACCACCTGGATATCAGACTACGCCCAATGAAGGCAATGATGATGCCGAAAGCAATCCATGTTTCTCGTTGGCAGTCCCAACAGTTTCCGATACTTCATCGGAAATTCAAATTGAACCACCGAATGCTACTCGAAGGGGAAGAATGTATCACATGATTGGTGCATGAATAAACTTAATGTCGAGAAGAAGTATCAGTTACTGGATATAATTCGTCGTCGTACCTACAAACGGACAGATGAACTGCACTCCATTACGTATTGTAGCCTTTTGAGGTTGGAATGGATTTTTTGAAACAAATTTAAAAAGGAAAGAGGCCTTGTTTGATATCTGTTTTCAAAACTTAATTGAAACAAAAACAATTGTGACATTATTTTGTTATGCATCAAGGATGCAAGGGTTCGTTCTCATATGTATTTTAATGAGAGAGAGAGAGAGAAAGAGAGAGAGAAAGAAAGAGGGGGCAGACAGAGAGAGGGTGAGGGAGGGAGGGAAAGAAAGAGAGAGAGGGGAGGGGGCAGAATTGAATTAAACCAAATCGAATCAAATCAAATCAGATTTATTAATATATCAAGAGCTAATGCCAAATTTAGCTACTTGAGAGCATTACCTCGTGCAACATGATACATTAATCAATACCTTTAAAACTCTTCATCATCAATTACCTCCCTTGACTTGGGTTTGCGGCCACCGCAGAGCGTGTCAGATCGCGCTCAAGGGGAGGAGATGTTCCGTTCTTGATTAATGGATAATAACGCCGGATAACCGGGCTTTCCAAGAAGGACGGTTAACCCGAATCTTGAGATTAACCACATGCTCTCCGGCGGCTTTGAACTCAGCGTGACCTTTACATAGTTCGCTTGTATATTGCATTTCAATTAAATTCATGTGCATGTATTAATAATCAATATAAGGGAAAGTGAATTCATAGTCGGCCTTATTAGTGGGAAATCTATGGGAGATGAATTCGTTCTATGAAAGGTACACCTCGGTAATGTTAATGTATGTTATGATAAACCATTCTTCGAATATGCTAACCTTGAAAACTACAATATACATGCCTTATCCGTGAAAATGGATATTTACAGGAGTGTAAACCCCAGGTGTATGAAATTGTTTATGAGCATACGATTGGCGTTCGGTTCTCTCAATTCCCTTCATTAAAAAAAACAATATTGTGCAATTCTCAAAGAACAGTTTTAGGAGTAGTAGTAGTAGTAGTAATAGCAGTAGTAGTAGTAGACGTAGTAGTAGCAGAAGTAGTACGTGTAGTAGTAACAGCAGTAGTAGTAGTAATAGTAGTAGTGAGTAGTAGTAGTAGCAGCAGTAGTAGTAGTAGTAGTAGTAGTAGTAGTAGTAGTAGTAGTAGTAGTAGTATTAGTAGTAGTAGTAGTACTAGTAGTAGTAGTAGTAGTAGTAGTAGTAGTAGTAGTAGTAGTAGTTGTACTAGTACTAGTAGTAGTAGTAGTAGTAGTAGTAGTAGTAGTAGTAGTAGTAGTAGGGCCATGTGGTTTCAAATACAAACATTTAGTATTTTAGCTCTTATATGTGAAAAGACTTATCGAGTCATAATAATACCCACGTTCTCAAAGATCGTGAAGCTCGATGCCAAACCGTTATGAACAAATACAATCGTGTGCAAAACGGAGGCCAATGTTAAGTATGATATTATGCAATACATAATGTATAGTGCGATACGACCACCCACTGTTACATCCTTATTAGACGCCATTACTCTATCCATAAAATCTACTTGATTACCGTAACGCCTCGTGATCGAAGACATAAACAAAAATATATATGATTATGATAACTTAATACCATATGATATACCATTAAATATACAAATTTAGCAACATGTTATAAGAGAAAAGTTATTTTGCGAGAATTATATAATCGTGATGAATTAATGCTATAATATATACCATGAAATATTCACGTTTTGTCAGCGTGTTAGGAGAGAAAATTTATTCTACGAATTATACGATCACGATAAATTAATACTGTAAAATATACCATGAAATATACAGCTCTCTTGAGAGAGAGAGAGAGAGAGGGGGGGGGGGGGAGATAGAGAGATAGAGAAGATACAGTTTAAGAATTATATAATTATTATTACTTAGAACTATAATTAATTATTTAGAAGAGATCAACCACTGTCTTTGTTTTCGTGCCTTGTTTTTATCCCATTTGCACGTTTTGGAGCATGCGTGCATCTTGGCCGGTCGCCAGGTCATTATGGTTGCCATAGCAACGGAGGGCATCATCTGAGCTGTTCCTAAGAGACAACAGTGCACGCTGTACGTGACCATGACGTTGCGTAAGACCACGATACCTCAAGTGATGTTCACTATCATGTTTCGAATGAGGATGCTTGCTTATCTTCTTGATCTATAGGTGACGAGGATGAAAGAAGACAGTGGACGCGGCCTGATGTGGTTTCTGAATCAAAATTCATCTCAATCAAAATCATCACCCTCCTCCTCCTTCTCCTCCTCATTCCCGTCCCCATATACTTACATGAAAAATCGAAATCACCATATTTCTCCTTTATCCCTTTCCGAACGATCTCCTCCCCTTTTGTCCTTCTCCTCCTCCTTCCTCCTCATCGTTATCCCCCTTCTGCACCTACATGTACTCATCGTTATTACCGTCATCATCATCATCATCATCATCATCATCCATAACCTCATCGTGGATGTTATCACCGTAATCTGTATAATCATCCTCACAGTCATCACCAATCACCCATCTCATCTTCATCTTAACATTGCAGGACAAAAATAGACCAAAAAACAAATAGTAAACGTTGTTTTATTTGATTAGGAACACACTATGTAGCAGTCCTACTGGTTTGATGGCTCTCCTCTGATTTAAAAAAAAGAGCCGAAAAAAGATTTTCACAATATCAAAAAATGCAATAAAAGTACTTCATTGCTGTTTTGGAAAATGTAATCAAATACCAGGATTGGTTAATGGGAGATGGAGATACATATTCTTTCTTCGCAGTGGAAATTTGTTTATTTTAATCAGATTTTCAAACTAATTCAACGATACTCTGCTGAGCATGAGGAGCATTCGCCCTCATTTTCTGACAAATTCGAATGAACCTGGCACGATCACGATTTAAGAGATGCAGGCAACATTGGGCAATGAGTGCAGGAGAAGGAGGGAGAGAGAGGGGGAGAGGGAGAAAGAAAGAGAGGAAGAGAGAGAGAGAGAGAGAGAGAGAGAGAGAGAGAGAGAGAGGGGAAGAAGAGATTGGGAGAGAGGGAGAGTGGGAGGGGAGAGAAAAAGAGAAAGGGAAGAGAAAGAGAAGATAGATAAAGAGAGACATAGAAAGAGAGGGAGAGAGAGAGAGAGAGAGGAAGAAGAGAAAGATAGCAAGAGAGAGTAAGAGAAAGATAGAAAGGGTAAAGGTAAAATGAGGGAGTAGAAAGCAATGTAGAGAAAAGGAGACGGAGAAATCGATAGATAAACTCAATTCAATTAGTTCAGTTTAAAGTTTATTTCCACCCAAAAAGTCAAACATAGAATAAAGCAGGGGGGAATAATTGTATAGAGGAAAATAAAAAAAAAGAGAGGAGAGAGAGAAAGAGAAAAGAGATGGAGAGAGATGGAGGCAGGTAGGAGTGAAGTAGATACTACATGATGTTTGATTTTCAAAGAAGCGTTCAATAATTATTAACCCAAAATGCAGGTCTTCTCCGAAATTTGTGCGGTTTGGATTTTACAAGTCACGGACTACAGTGAGGCTCATAAAGAGAACATCATTCTTTAAGCATGAAAACATGTTTTGTTTCAGCTGTATATTGCTAAGTGCACGGAGTAGACTTCTCAGTCTTTTTTTTGCATTAAAAGTTCTTTATTAATATAAGTAGTATTATAAAACTTATAGCAGTCATTATTCGAGGGTATGAGTGACAGTAAAATTAATGAGAAATTTGTAAGTAGAATATTGTTAGGCAGATGCAGATGAAATAGATAGATGGGTAGATATATGGATAGAAGAGAGAAAGAGAGAGAGAGAGAGAGAGAGAGAGAGAGGGGGGGGATGCAGGGGCATGAAGAGATCGAGAGACACACAGGCAACCCCACCCTCTCCTCCTTTAGAAAAAATGAAAAAAAGATAGATAACTAGTCCGCTAGCATTGCCTGCACATTATGTTTCTGGTAAATGCAGCTCTAACAATAGTAAACAAAAACAAAAAGGAAAATGCCGTTGTTTGCTTTCCGACCTGCCGAAATGCTACTAGTATTCTAAAGTCAAAATATAGACTTCAATCGGGCTTTCGTTCAACAACACAATTCCCTTTTTTTCTGAGCCACCCTATACTCGCAGCAAGATAAAACCAATGACTATTGAGCGGGATGGAGATATCGACAAATTGTACTCGAAGGGAGGAAATTGTGTCGTTTTCCCCGATAAGTACCTGGGATTCAGGCTCCTCCTGGAAACTATCCAAGGATTTCTTGGACAGATACAGACGGTATTATTTCTCGAGTGTTGTCATCTAAGATGAATTTGCATTTATCGTCCTTCCGAGGTGGTGATAATGCATAATGGATGCAGAAAAAAACAAAACAGAGGAGGATAGATAAAATGTGTACGTGATTAGGCTGCAAAGTGAGTAATAAAGACACAAGTTACATGTATTATGCTTTATTGTTGGTTTGTATGACTGCTTTTTTGGAATGGTGTCGCAATAATGGTGCCGCAACATATGTTTTATCAAACATCACGGACATACATAAGATATCGACAAATTATTATGGAGAATATTCATGCAAATGTGATGTTTATTTGCAATTTATTCATCAAAACAAAAGTATTTATGCATGGTAGGGTCACCATTGTCATTTTGGTATATTGGTTAAAGCTCTACACTCTAAACGAGAGGTCCCAGGCTCGAACCTCGCTCGGTGCTTACGTCCTCTGACAAGGTATTTCGCTCACATTTGTCTCTCTCCACCCAGGGACATCAGATGGATGCATGCCTCGGACAATGCTGGGGTATAACAATTGCAGGAAAATTCATCGGGAAGAGCTGGCTACCCTGAAGACAAAATAAAAACATATACAAAATAATAAAAAAAGAAAACAAAAAGAAAAGAAAACAACCAAAAACGAAACAAAACAAACAACAACAACAAACACGCTGTCAACCCCCTCCCCCCCCCCCAATATATCAACAATGTACCAGTACAATTTTGTATAGAGTTATTTGTCATTAAACGTGATCAATCTACTCATATAAGTTCAGCTCACTTTCAATTCCACCCTACTATAATTATATAGATATATCGATGCTAAAATTGACAAAGCGATCCATAATAGGAAACAAATTGGGTTTGGGTCGCATCGAAAGCATCAGATTGAAGTCTTTATCAAAGCTGATTCCTTTATTATGTCGAAATAAATTCGATCTAATCTATAATAAATGCTTCTCATTGCGCTTGATATGCATCTCTCGTCTAAGAAATAAATACGAATAAATAATAATAAAATGATCATTTTCCAAGATAACCGGTAACCATGGCTACCGAAGTCTTCATCAAACTCCAAACATCTGTAATTTGGCATTTCACTTATAAGACGCTCAGTCTGATATACTCTAAATCTTGAATTTTCCGCAAAACAACTCAAAATTGATTATCACAGAAAGAATGATATAAATCAGTCCGATCGCAGCCAATATCTTGTCTTTCGTTCATCGCTAACCCATACTCCCCGTCTCCGTAAATAAGCCGACATAAATTCCGATATTGGATTCAAATGCCAGTCTCTTGCTATTGCATTTCATTCCCAACGGCTCATATAATCCACATTAAACTTTACAAAGGACGTATATTGCCTTAATCTTCTTGTTTCACTCTGAGATGAAATCATTTATTTTTCCTTTTCTTTCTTCCACCAAAAAAATATCATGAAAGAATTCCATATTTCGAAAGGAGACCTGAATTATCAATATAAGATACAGAAGAAAATTATTTCAAAAAAAAAAACCGCGACGGGAAAAGTTCATCATGCTATATTTCCGTGGGGCAGTTGTTTTGTATGATTTTTCATATTTCCTTTTTATTTCTTTCAAAAACTCGAACAACAGTCGACGTAATTCCAACCTGACCATTGATTGGAATTTTATTTGAAAAAACAAAAACTCATATCTTTCGAGTTTACTTGTAGGTCAATCATATCCCGAGAAAGTTTAAATTTCCAATATTTTGATAAGTCCATGCAAGTAGAAATCTCAAGGACTCCAATTTTTATTTCTTATATCATATTAAAAAAAACTTTTTGTTTAACTAGACTAGTTCTAATCTGTCTACTCTTTCTTCATTATCTATACGTATTGTTAGATACTAATTTTATAACATATTTTTGATATCTAAAATTATGAAAGCATTCATTATGTTCTTGTGTCTCATAGTTTGTTTAAAACTTGATTGAAGATTAATGAAGTAAGATATTTCGCATGGAAATATTAAGGGAGAAATATGTAAAAGGGTGACGATAAGGAGGTGAAATACGGACAAGACAGGAGAGAAAAAGAAAGAGAGAGGGGGAGTGAGGGAAAGAAAGAGAGAGAGAGAAAGAGAGATGAGGAGGGAGGGATGGAGAGAGAGAGAGAGAGAGAGAGAGAGAGAGGGGGGTAGGGAGGAAGAGAGAGACAGACTGACAGAGACACAGAGAGAGAGAGAGAGAGAGAGAGAGAGAGAGAGAGGAGGGAAGGAGGGGGAATGGAGAGAGAAAATTGAAAGGGATGGGTATGAAGAAAAACAAAACGAAACAGAGGAGAAGATAGGGCCGTGACTTGATAAAGAATAAGAGAATAGGGACTACAAGGCACATAGAAAGACTTCAACATAAAGACGTTGATGACACCGTTCTATCACGTGTTTACCTGAGATAAAAGAAAGACAATCCTTCACATTTAAATTGCATTTTGACAAGAAATCTTTATATATGTCACGCAGATATATACCTCTATAGATATATAGAACAAGATTATTTTATTTTGTTCGTGATGCCTTTAAGTGATGTTTGGAGTGCATCGTACTACAAGACAATAAAAGAGAAGTCGCTATACGGGTCATCGTTCTTTTGAAGTAGAGTAGAAATCATCTTCCTCTTTTTATCCATGTCTCAACATTCATTTTACCGCCATGTTATTCTTTATTTCCCTCTATCACTCTTTTTTTCTCTTTCCCACCTCATATCACTCTTTCCAGTCTCCATTTCTTTCTCCTTCTTCTTTCTATCCACCTCACTTCCATCCACTCTCCCTCTTTTCTATTTTCTTCTTCTTCTGCTCTCTCCTATGTCCAAGCCTCTAGGCCTTCTCCCTTCTTTATATATATACAGCTTCATCTCCCACCGTCTCTCTTTCTCTCTCTCTCTCTCTCTTTTTTCTCTCTCTATCCCTCCCCCTCTCTCTCTCTCTCTCAGTCTCACTCTGCCCCTCTCTCCTCGCTCTTTAATCTCTATATAGCCCCTTGTCTTTCTTCTTATTTCCATCTCTCAATCCCCTCTTTCGCTCTCTCTCTCTCTTTCTCTGCCTTTCTCTCTCTCTCTCTCTCTTTTCTCTCTCCTATCCCTCCCCTCTGTCCGTCTGTCTGTCTCTCTCTCTCTCACTCACTCTCTCTCTCTCTCTTTCTCTCCCTCTCTCTATCTCTTTCTCTCTCTCCTGATGAAGGCGAAATTGTTTACCGACAAATGAACCAGGACGAGAGGGAAATGTCCAGCCTAATCAAATGTCCAAAAGATATGACGTCTTTGGTCAAGTATTAATACAAAAGAGAAAGGTTCTCGGTCGGTCAACGTTCAGTCAACCTGAATTCGATTTCATTTGTTTGTTTACAATCAAATTTGTTTTCATTTTCATCGTTTACTATTAAATTATCTTATTTTACAACGATAATTTTTGCAATCATGATTATTGTATTTTATTTGTTTACAAATGTTGTATTTATCTACAGTCAACAATATTTGATATTAGAAGATTTTTTTTTTTTTTAATTGACATGAAAACAAAATCATTGTCACCTTGTGGAAGCAGGTAATTGCACATGTTTTATTCGCTGTGATCATGGAGATATTTGCAAAAAACGATTCTATACGGTGCTAATTCATATTGATTAGCAGGCGATTGACAATTAGTTCATATACTAGATCTTTTAAGGCGGTAGGCATGAAATGACGTAGTAAAAATCAGCTCCTCCCTAGAATGTGTTCTCTTTTCTCCCACCTCTCCCTCCCCCTCACTCTCTCTCTTCCTATCTCCCTTCCCCATTCCCCTTCTCTCACACACTCACTTCCCCAGCTCACTCCTTATCATCCCTTTCCCTTTCTCTCTTTTTTTTATTCAGTTTTCACCACTATATTAGGTTTTTGTCTTCCTTCACTCAATTTATTTATTCGAATATTAAGATGTCTTTATTAAAGTCCCTTTCTAAGTTTACGAACAAGACTCAACAAACAAATAAAAGACATCAAATTCAAGTAAAAAGTGCAGGCATCAAGCTTCCCTATACAGCCCCTGAGGACCGTCCGTGGCATTGTTGCTATCCCCCATCCGCCGGCTCATAATGACCCTAATTTTTCTTCACTTACCCTTCTCATTCCGCCGCCCTGGTCATCCTGAGGGCATCCACGTCGGCGAAGTCCAGTTCGTGCTCAGGAGCGATGAAGCTCGTGTTTAGTTATCAAATGTTAACTCGTGTTCGCAGAGATACGAGGGGCGGGCAATATGCCACTTTTCGCTGCTTCGCATAATGGTTTGACATCTAGTGGAGATTATTAGCCCTTCAGGGTGCTCTAATTTCGACCCTAACTTCTCATACGTTTTCTTTTTCAATTGTACTGAACACTGAGATGCACTGGCTATTGTCATATATATCTATTTGATTCTCTGTAATACCATGGTACTCTAATATTGAAATTAATAAAAGATACAGGGGCTGATTGGAAGGTACCATGACCTCAAGTTTCATTTATTTGTTTATTCTGTGTTTGTACTTTTTGACTGCTTATTACTTCAAACAGTATCAAATGTATGAAAGGTGTTATCAAATCGGTTTATCTCTTGTGATATTTAAGTTTTATATTTGTTTATTAATACGATTGCTTCAGGCTTGATGACACCAATCGTCAAGAGGGAGTGAACTTTTACTGTTTTATTTTACTTTTGATTGCGCGTTGTACTTTGAAGTCATCATTATTGTGCTACTCCATATTTCTGAGTTTCTGTTAATCCGAGTCTCAAGTTGATTTTTACGAAGTCCCTCCCCCTCCTGCTCCTCCCCTGCTCCTTCCCTGTTCCTATTTGTTCTCCCTCTTTCATCCTCCCCTCCTCCTTCTCCCCCGCCCCTCTTCCTTTTCCTCTCCTCCTTCTCATTCCCTGTACGTCATCCTCGGTTTTTCCCATCCTCCTCCCCTCCTCTAGACGTATCTGTGTAGGTTGATTAGTATATATTCATTATAGTTATTGAATGTATTATTATCTAAGTACAACTTTGTAAAGCGCTTAGAAACATTATAATAAGCGCTATAGAAATATAATGTATTATTATTATTATTATTATTATTATTCTCATCATCACCCGTCTCCTCGTTCCCTTATTTTTCGGAAAATATTGTGCAAGGGATCAACATTTACAACCATCCTGAATGTGCCAACATTACCAACATGGTTCCTTTCGCAACCTCAATTTCACAGAATCTCCTGACGTTCTCCTATCATTTACATGATTAAGCATGTTTAGTTAGGCAGATCGCCCTTCACTTCGCTTCAACTGGTTGCAAGGGAGACATGTCCTTCTCCATCCGTCACCATGGTTACCAAAGAAGGCATCTCATCCATATGCATGTGCTAGTATCCAGGTAAGAGCAAGGATGTAAGTATTTTTACTCTGATTGTTTTCCAGACTACCAAGAAAGCACACAGAGATAACCTTCGTCAAACCTACATGTCTAGACTTAACTCAAGCTCACATGAACTATTTTTCTTTCCTTCTTTCTTTTAATTATCTTCCTCAGTGCCTTGTTTGACATTAACAAAACTAAGAGACCGACAGTTTAGTTGAATAGTGAACATTTTTTCTTTCTTCCTATGTGAAGGAGTCAAATTAATACCAATAAAGAAGACGTTATAACAATTTCCCACACCGTCTCGATAAATACAAGAAAATTATAACCTTCAGTTTAGACCTGAGAGTGAGACTATGGTGTAAGTTTCTCTAATGGTATGATTATCGAGAACACACTCTGGGGTTTCTAATTGATTCCATATTACACTCTGGTCTTTAATGACATTATCGAACGTGGCTATGAAAACTGGCTAATCAGAGACAAATTGCAGTTGATGGTAATGAAAGTTAAAACGATAATGAGTTCGGTAGGAGTTCAGGCCAAGCCTACTTTCTCACGATCCTCTTGAAAGATGGTTTTCTTTAAAGATGGCGATGGAGAGATGGAGGTGAAGAAGGAAATGGAGGAATAGCGGGAAGGAGGAAGAGGAGGAGGAGGAAAAGTAGGAGGAAAAGGAGGAGGAAGAGGAGGAGGAAGAGGAGAAGGGGATGAGGAGAAGGAGGGATATGAGGATGATATGGGGAGGGGGAGTAGGACGAGAATGAGGAGGGGAATTAGAGTAAGAGGAGAGGGGGAAGAGGAGGAAGAAGAAGAACAAGAAGAAATGGAAGAAGAAGAAGAAGGAGAAGAAGAAGAGAAGTTTTCGAGTGGAACGAAGAGAAGTTAGCAGAGGAAAATTGTGGCAGTGTATAATTGTGAGGGAGAGGAAAACAAATTAGATGGGATTAAAAATACCGAATGAAATTCTGCTAACAGGAGGTGAACGAGAAAATGGTTGTAAGATTACAATGAGCAATACACTTAGAATAACCGTTGGATACAGCTACATGTCAGGTCCAAAATGTTTGGGGAGGGGACCCTGAAAATAAATATATTTTTGAAATAGAGAGGAGTTGGGGAGAGGGAAATAGAAAGGAGGCAAGAGAGAGAGAGAGAGAGATGGACGAGAGGAGGGGGTGGGGGAGAGTTTCATGTCGTGTTTGATTGGGAAGAGATTAAAGAACAATTGGTACCACCATGGGCCAACCAGACATATATCAGACATAATATCAATAGTTCTTAGTTTGTAAGTCCATGGTACAACTGCGAACAGTATATGAAGAAGATACCTTGTCAACAGAAAGAGAGAGGGAAAACAAATCGCTCATAATATATATTTGATTATATGGACAGGTGGAGATGTATAGGAAAAAAAAACGATCGACTGAATAACTAATCATGAAAGAATACAAACACTTTGGTCCGTTTTCCTATAAATCGACTTGTTTGTAGGAAGTCAAATTGGGAGGAGGAAATGTCAATTTGTCTGCACCTTATCTTGTATGCAAACCACTTCTCGCGGTGAGCATGCGCGGTAAACACCACATGAATCTCGCTTCACCTGTCATTCCAAAATATGTTTAATTCGGCTTCAGATATCCATGACCTTATAATCCCGCTGAAAAATACATTTAACCATTTATCATTTGATCTTATGAAGCATGATTGGTTATTAAATCATGTTAGTATCTTGACATTCGTCCATTTTTTCTGACATTTCTTGTCTGACGTCATAATAGTTTGATGCACGTCATTGATTAAATCCGCCATGTTTGTGAGAAAACATTGGCTCGTTGACGATGAGAACAATCGGGTCTTTTGCATCTAATCCATCCACTTTAATAAAGATAAAGTTGAGTTCTGGGGAAAGTGAAGAGTAATTTGTGAGCTTATTCATTCTTTTACAATTAGTTTGAAGAATATCACAGCCGAAATGTTTACCCTGATAATAATTTCTTTTCACATGCCCGCGTAATTGAAATATGACCAGAATAGCTGAAGCAGTTGGACCAAACAGTCATGCAACATGATAGTGTTGTCCCACACACTCTTTTCTGTGTATAGTGTGATTTTCATCAGGATTAAGTCAATAGCGTTAATTCCAAAACATCACATTATACATCAAATATTATGTACTACATCAATATTTTCACAATCTTATTACATGACCAGAACTCGGTTACATCTTTAAAATTTAAATTAACCAGTCTTACATGATCATAACAAGCCAAAAGGGTGAGGGATGGATAATTTTCTCAGTTTTATTAACGGTATCCGGCGAGTTTAACCAGACCGGAGATTGGTCTATTCTTTGGTGAGATGTAGGGTTAATTGGGTGAGCGGAAACTGGGCCGGAGGTTGGGAGTTGGGGTTAACAGGTTTTAACGCTGATTTTGGCGCGAAGCATTCTTTGGTTGTAACTACAGATCAATAATCGCAAACGATTTAAATTGATATAATGCACTTGCTAAATCAATGTATGGTGTGTAAATGTGACCATTAACATGTCACGCAATTTTGTCTTCGATTTGTAAGGGATCTGATGTGGTAGAACCATGGCTGAATATTTGTGCATGTCATCACTGTAATCATCATCACCATCATCATAATCATCGTAAGGTAGTTTGTAACTCTCCGTTGCTTGACATAACTATAACTACATTATATATGCATTTTCGTGATCAGCAAGGATCATAATTATATACTCTAGTCCCGGTCGAAAACCCCTCCCTCCTCCTCTACGTTTTACCCTGAAGTAATATTTCCTGATATTTGTCATAAGATATTTATGCCTTTTTATCCGCTTCCTTTTATGTCAGTTTTAGTCGTTAGTACTTTCATAATTTCTATTCATGTTTTCTACCTTTTAAAGCAATCAATCAACGCGTATTCCCTAGAGGTTGCCAGTGATGTTGGGGGTAAGGGAATGTAGCCCCCACCCCCTCTCCCCCTCCCCCTCCCACCACGCCTTCGACATTTTCTGTAGCCAAAGTTACAATTTCAATTCAGATTCAGATCCTTGCTATATTGTTGTAGGTTATCTTTTAGGCCAAATACTTTCGTCCACCCCCCCCCCCTCATCCTGAAAACAAATGGTCTCACGCCGCCCCCAATTCTGGATCCAGACATACATAATATGTATATATATGATCAACTTATAGTCCCATGTCTACTCATGGGCACTGTACCCTCACCCATTTCATGGTCTGTTTGTTCTTAGAATGTCATAATGTTATCTCCAAGAACCTGTACAATGAGTCAATACAATTAGTGTGTGTGGTCTAACACTGTAGAACTGATAGGGTATGAAACCTTGCGGGGTGTTAAACAATTGGACAGAAAACACACAATTTTGAACAACAAAGTTAAACAAGTCTGCTTAAAGTCAAATAAAGTATCTGCAAGGATTTGAAGGAGAACAAGACTGAGAATAGGCATACCAGCGGGAAGTTTTTAGAAAAGGTATATATCTCAGACAATAATTTATGATGCTAATTCACTTCCAAGTTCCATGAGAAAAACAAATGTTCAAACAAACACCAAAGTAGAAATCCAGCGTGAGAAGGATTAAGGCCCTTAAAAAAACTCTCATTTAAAAAAAAATCTGATTTGCTTATTATGAGGGTTGTGGATTGTCTTAGAAAATTTATCTTTTAATGAAGAATTCGCAAAAGGGGTAAGATAATCTCACGAAATAATCAATGGAGTTATAGGCAGGGGCATTTCTTGAATAGTATTTTGGAGCCGGGGAGCATTCATTATCTATTGGCGCTAATTTGGCGGGGGGGGGGGGGGGGGTGTTTTTTTTGGGGTGAGAGGGGCTAGTAATTGTTGTTGAGCCCCATGCCGAAAAAAAAAATCCCTCTAGAACCGATACTGGTTGAAGGGTTTCATCAATAAATTCTGGTCATGACTTTAGTTCAGTTTCTTGGAGGCAGGACAAAATTATGATTTTGGTTTTAAAATAGGAAATTAAAAATATGATGTAAATTACTAGGGGCAATATGTGAAACGTGTTTGGATATTACATCACCATAATAGATTAACAACATAGTTTTAAGGAGTTTGCGACGATGATACAGCAGAAATTGTAACATTATCATGCCTAATTTGTTTTTCTCTTCGAGCACTCTTGCGTGTGAGCTTTGATGAGTATCATACAATCTTTGGCACAAGCTCTCACACAATCGTTTATTTTTGTGTGAATTTCCAAGGATTTCGCAAGCCGCAGACAGGTCTAAGACTCTATCGGGAGTCTGACGTTTCTCCTGCCAGCGTGAGCCCGCCGACAGCCTGTCTCCTCTAGCCTCACAGTGACGAAGAGAGGGCCGTCCATTCGTCGCCTTCTAAAGCATTTACTAAGCCGAAAGCAGTGTGCTTTTTAAGATCTTCTCCAAACTTTGATTTAAATGTTGTGTTTTTGCGGGTAAGAAGTTTGTTTGCCCAAAGTTTGGTTTGCCTTCTCTAGTGAAAGAATTAGAGCGAGTCATAGCTCTAGTCTTGTAGGTGGTCTGTGACTAGCAGACCGTATGACCGAGGCTGGGTAACTGATCTGTTACTTCAGTGTACACCATAAGGGACTTTTAGATTCTGCACGACGAGAACGTGGACTGCCCTTTTAATGCAATGTGACGTCACTGTCAGTGCCTTAAAAGGACGTCACATCGCCTTAAAAGAGCAGTCCACGTTCTCGTCGTGCAGAATCTAAAAGTCCCAATTATCATGGTAAATGTACATGTATCATCATCTGCGATTAAAAGGATAAACAGTAACAATTCTTGCTGTTCATCACCCGATATCCACCCTTTCATCTCTCTATAAACATATAGATGGAAGCGCTGTGGTGCATTGGTAAAGGCTCTGGACTCTAATACGAGAGGACCCGGGTTCGTACCTTGCCCGGTGCCGTACACTCCTGACTCTTGAGAAAAGGTGTTTTATTCACATCGTCCCCTCTCGGCCCAGCAGTTCTGCCATGGGTACTTGGCTTTGTAGAGGTGGACCATTTGCAGAGACGACAAGAACAACATTTTACATGATTTTGGTCGTGTAGGGGGCAGGGAGGGGTAGGGATGGACAGGGAAGAGGCAGAGAGGGGGCAGGGAGGGGCAGGGAGGGGCAGGGAGGGGCAGGGAGGGGCAGGGAGGGGCAGTGAGGGGGCAGGGAGTGCCGCTAGGGAGCAGTTGTCCCCATCTTGGTATTCCATATTTTGTTGAAGGGTGTCCTTTTTACAAGCAGTATTTGGCGTATAAACCTCCGATTAACGCGATTCACACCTCCCCCAGTCCTGAATACGGATCAACGCCCCTGCTTTAATATGTTACGGAGAGGGGGAAATGGGGCAATTAGCAAAAACACACGAACATCTACATTATAGAAGATGGTCATGAAAAGAACAACATCGTCTTATCATAATCCATATTCTGAAGTACCTCAAATATAGGTGCCAAACCCCTTTTCTAATGGGATTCGCCCGCGTGCAAGATTTAACTTTTGGCTTAGAGACCCACTTATCCATGTTTAGCTTTACTTTTACTTATTCATTTCGCATTTTCGGCGCATTTAGACAATGAAACATGACATGGGTTTATCGGGTCTGACTGCCCTTAGACACAGTGAAAACGGGGGTCATAATTAGCAGGGCTGTACGAAATATAACAAGAGGTCTTTAAAAGAGGGATTACCTCTATTGTAAACCAGCGTAACTTAATTCTGAAAGTTAAGCTGTCGTATTATTCGTAGCACTGATTGACAAGTGCTATGTAAACATGCAAAAACATGTATTCTTTTGAAAGACGAGCTTTTTTTTTGTAGACGAGGGGCATAGACGAAACAAGCGGTATCTACTTATACTTTACAGGCTGCTTTCTCCCTAATCTGGGTGATTTATGCCATTAAAATATTCAGATAATTTACTTATAACTTATAAATGTACAACACTGATTGATGAATTTCAATAAATTTCCACGACCGTGCTACTTTCGCGTGATTGGGAAGTATTCACATTGAAATATTTGAAAAGTCCTCAACTTTTCCTCTTTATCAGCCCCTCCCCCCCCCCCCCCTACGAGACAAAAACTGTCCTTCATCGAGTCTGAT
>JAVYIG010013366.1:0-47828 GCA_035222895.1 Strongylocentrotus droebachiensis
CAATATCAATCTTCCGTTCACCTAAATAATCCAACCCCTGGTCTTTATAGACACACAAAACGTATTACCAAATTTGGAGCATGGTTTAACGGTGTTGGCACCAAGATTAGTGGCGATGGTTCGTTCGAGACTCATACAGCCTTTATACTGTTTTATTAATGAGATATATCTCGAATCAAATCAAACTGAGTGATGTTATGAAACAACTTAACAATATCAATCTTCCGTTCACCTAAATAATCCAACCCCTGGTCTTTATAGACACACAAAACGTATTACCAAATTTGGAGCATGGTTTAACGGTGTTGGCACCAAGATTAGTGGCGATGGTTCGTTCGAGACTCATACAGCCTTTATACTGTTTTATTAATGAGGTATATCTCGAATCAAATCAAACTGAGTGATGTTATGAAACAACTTAACAATATCAATCTTCCGTTCTCTTTAATAATCCAATCCCTGGTCTTTATAAGACACACAAAACGTATTACCAAATTTGGAGCATGGTTGGCACCAAGATTAGTGACGATAGTTCGTTCGAGACTCATACAGCTTTTATACTGTTTTATTAATGAGATATATCTCGAATCAAATCAAACTGAGTGATGTTATGAAACAACTTAACAATATCAATCTTCCGTTCTCTTTAATAATCCAATCCCTGGTCTTTATAAGACACATAAAACGTATTACCAAATTTGGAGCATGGTTTAACGATGTTGGCACCAAGATTAGTGGCGATGGTTCGTTCGAGACTCATACAGCCTTTATACTGTTTTATTAATGAGGTATATCTCGAATCAAATCAAAATGAGTGATGTTATGAAACAACTTAACAATATCAATCTTCCGTTCACCTAAATAATCCAACCCCTGGTCTTTATAGACACAGAAAACGTATTACCAAATTTGGAGCATGGTTTAACGGTGTTGGCACCAAGATTAGTGGCGATGGTTCGTTCGAGACTCATACAGCCTTTATACTGTTTTATTAATGAGGTATATCTCGAATCAAATCAGACTGAGTGATGTTATGAAACAACTTAACAATATCAATCTTCGTTCACCTAAATAATCCAACCCCTGGTCTTTATAGACACACAAAACGTATTACCAAATTTGGAGCATGGTTTAACGGTGTTGGCACCAAGATTAGTGGCGATGGTTCGTTCGAGACTCATACAGCCTTTATAATGTTTTATTAATGAGATATATCTCGAATCAAATCAAACTGAGTGATGTTATGAAACAACTTAACAATATCAATCTTCCGTTCACCTAAATAATCCAACCCCTGGTCTTTATAGACACACAAAACGTATTACCAAATTTGGAGCATGGTTTAACGGTGTTGGCACCAAGATTAGTGGCGATGGTTCGTTCGAGACTCATACAGCCTTTATACTGTTTTATTAATGAGATATATCTCGAATCAAATCAAACTGAGTGATGTTATGAAACAACTTAACAATATCAATCTTCCGTTCACCTAAATAATCCAACCCCTGGTCTTTATAGACACATAAAACGTATTACCAAATTTGGAGCATGGTTTAACGGTGTTGGCACCAAGATTAGTGGCGATGGTTCTTTCGAGACTCATACAGCCTAATTTATACTGTTTTATTAATGAGGTATATCTCGAATCAAATCAAACTGAGTGATGTTATGAAACAACTTAACAATATCAATCTTCCGTTCTCTTTAATAATCCAATCCCTGGTCTTTATAAGACACACAAAACGTATTACCAAATTTGGAGCATGGTTGGCACCAAGATTAGTGGCGATAGTTCGTTCGAGACTCATACAGCTTTTATACTGTTTTATTAATGAGATATATTTATCTCGAATCAAATCAAACTGAGTGATGTTATGAAACAACTTAACAATATCAATCTTCCGTTCTCTTTAATAATCCAATCCCTGGTCTTTATAAGACACAACGTATTACCAAATTTGGAGCATGGTTTAACGGTGTTGGCACCAAGATTAGTGGCGATGGTTCGTTCGAGACTCATACAGCCTTTATACTGTATTATTAATGAGGTATATCTCGAATCAAATCAAAATGAGTGATGTTATGAAACAACAACAATATCAATCTTCCGTTCACCTAAATAATCCAATCCCTGGTCTTTATAAGACACACAAAACGTATTACCAAATTTGGAGCATGGTTGGCACCAAGATTAGTGGCGATAGTTCGTTCGAGACTCATACAGCTTTTATACTGTTTTATTAATGAGATATATCTCGAATCAAATCAAACTGAGTGATGTTATGAAACAACTTAACAATATCAATCTTCCATTCTCTTTAATAATCCAATCCCTGGTCTTTATAAGACACATAAAACGTATTACCAAATTTGGAGCATGGTTTAACGGTGTTGGCACCAAGATTAGTGGCGATGGTTCGTTCGAGACTCATACAGCCTTTATACTGTTTTATTAATGAGGTATATCTCGAATCAAATCAAAATGAGTGATGTTATGAAACAACTTAACAATATCAATCTTCCGTTCACCTAAATAATCCAACCCCTGGTCTTTATAGACACAGAAAACGTATTACCAAATTTGGAGCATGGTTGGCACCAAGATTAGTGGCGATAGTTCGTTCGAGACTCATACAGCTTTTATACTGTTTTATTAATGAGATATATCTCGAATCAAATCAAACTGAGTGATGTTATGAAACAACTTAACAATATCAATCTTCCGTTCTCTTTAATAATCCAATCCCTGGTCTTTATAAGACACATAAAACGTATTACCAAATTTGGAGCATGGTTTAACGGTGTTGGCACCAAGATTAGTGGCGATGGTTCGTTCGAGACTCATACAGCCTTTATACTGTTAATGAGGTATATCTCGAATCAAATCAAAATGAGTGATGTTATGAAACAACTTAACAATATCAATCTTCCGTTCACCTAAATAATCCAACCCCTGGTCTTTATAGACACACAAAACGTATTACCAAATTTGGAGCATGGTTTAACGGTGTTGGCACCAAGATTAGTGGCGATGGTTCGTTCGAGACTCATACAGCCTTTATACTGTTTTATTAATGAGATATATCTCGAATCAAATCAGACTGAGTGATGTTATGAAACAACTTAACAATATCAATCTTCCGTTCACCTAAATAATCCAACCCCTGGTCTTTATAGACACATAAAACGTATTACCAAATTTGGAGCATGGTTTAACGGTGTTGGCACCAAGATTAGTGGCGATGGTTCTTTCGAGACTCATACAGCCTAATTTATACTGTTTTATTAATGAGGTATATCTCGAATCAAATCAAACTGAGTGATGTTATGAAACAACTTAACAATATCAATCTTCCGTTCTCTTTAATAATCCAATCCCTGGTCTTTATAAGACACACAAAACGTATTACCAAATTTGGAGCATGGTTGGCACCAAGATTAGTGGCGATAGTTCGTTCGAGACTCATACAGCTTTTATACTGTTTTATTAATGAGATATATTTATCTCGAATCAAATCAAACTGAGTGATGTTATGAAACAACTTAACAATATCAATCTTCCGTTCTCTTTAATAATCCAATCCCTGGTCTTTATAAGACACAACGTATTACCAAATTTGGAGCATGGTTTAACGGTGTTGGCACCAAGATTAGTGGCGATGGTTCGTTCGAGACTCATACAGCCTTTATACTGTTTTATTAATGAGGTATATCTCGAATCAAATCAAAATGAGTGATGTTATGAAACAACAACAATATCAATCTTCCGTTCACCTAAATAATCCAATCCCTGGTCTTTATAAGACACACAAAACGTATTACCAAATTTGGAGCATGGTTGGCACCAAGATTAGTGGCGATAGTTCGTTCGAGACTCATACAGCTTTTATACTGTTTTATTAATGAGATATATCTCGAATCAAATCAAACTGAGTGATGTTATGAAACAACTTAACAATATCAATCTTCCATTCTCTTTAATAATCCAATCCCTGGTCTTTATAAGACACATAAAACGTATTACCAAATTTGGAGCATGGTTTAACGGTGTTGGCACCAAGATTAGTGGCGATGGTTCGTTCGAGACTCATACAGCCTTTATACTGTTTTATTAATGAGGTATATCTCGAATCAAATCAAAATGAGTGATGTTATGAAACAACTTAACAATATCAATCTTCCGTTCACCTAAATAATCCAACCCCTGGTCTTTATAGACACAGAAAACGTATTACCAAATTTGGAGCATGGTTGGCACCAAGATTAGTGGCGATAGTTCGTTCGAGACTCATACAGCTTTTATACTGTTTTATTAATGAGATATATCTCGAATCAAATCAAACTGAGTGATGTTATGAAACAACTTAACAATATCAATCTTCCGTTCTCTTTAATAATCCAATCCCTGGTCTTTATAAGACACATAAAACGTATTACCAAATTTGGAGCATGGTTTAACGGTGTTGGCACCAAGATTAGTGGCGATGGTTCGTTCGAGACTCATACAGCCTTTATACTGTTTTATTAATGAGGTATATCTCGAATCAAATCAAAATGAGTGATGTTATGAAACAACTTAACAATATCAATCTTCCGTTCACCTAAATAATCCAACCCCTGGTCTTTATAGACACACAAAACGTATTACCAAATTTGGAGCATGGTTTAACGGTGTTGGCACCAAGATTAGTGGCGATGGTTCGTTCGAGACTCATACAGCCTTTATACTGTTTTATTAATGAGATATATCTCGAATCAAATCAGACTGAGTGATGTTATGAAACAACTTAACAATATCAATCTTCCGTTCACCTAAATAATCCAACCCCTGGTCTTTATAGACACACAAAACGTATTACCAAATTTGGAGCATGGTTTAACGGTGTTGGCACCAAGATTAGTGGCGATGGTTCGTTCGAGACTCATACAGCCTTTATACTGTTTTATTAATGAGGTATATCTCGAATCAAATCAAAATGAGTGATGTTATGAAACAACTTAACAATATCAATCTTCCGTTCACCTAAATAATCCAACCCCTGGTCTTTATAGACACAGAAAACGTATTACCAAATTTGGAGCATGGTTGGCACCAAGATTAGTGGCGATAGTTCGTTCGAGACTCATACAGCTTTTATACTGTTTTATTAATGAGATATATCTCGAATCAAATCAAACTGAGTGATGTTATGAAACAACTTAACAATATCAATCTTCCGTTCTCTTTAATAATCCAATCCCTGGTCTTTATAAGACACATAAAACGTATTACCAAATTTGGAGCATGGTTTAACGGTGTTGGCACCAAGATTAGTGGCGATGGTTCGTTCGAGACTCATACAGCCTTTATACTGTTTTATTAATGAGGTATATCTCGAATCAAATCAAAATGAGTGATGTTATGAAACAACTTAACAATATCAATCTTCCGTTCACCTAAATAATCCAACCCCTGGTCTTTATAGACACACAAAACGTATTACCAAATTTGGAGCATGGTTTAACGGTGTTGGCACCAAGATTAGTGGCGATGGTTCGTTCGAGACTCATACAGCCTTTATACTGTTTTATTAATGAGATATATCTCGAATCAAATGAGACTGAGTGATGTTATGAAACAACTTAACAATATCAATCTTCCGTTCACCTAAATAATCCAACCCCTGGTCTTTATAGACACATAAAACGTATTACCAAATTTGGAGCATGGTTTAACGGTGTTGGCACCAAGATTAGTGGCGATGGTTCTTTCGAGACTCATACAGCCTAATTTATACTGTTTTATTAATGAGGTATATCTCGAATCAAATCAAACTGAGTGATGTTATGAAACAACTTAACAATATCAATCTTCCGTTCTCTTTAATAATCCAATCCCTGGTCTTTATAAGACACACAAAACGTATTACCAAATTTGGAGCATGGTTGGCACCAAGATTAGTGGCGATAGTTCGTTCGAGACTCATACAGCTTTTATACTGTTTTATTAATGAGATATATTTATCTCGAATCAAATCAAACTGAGTGATGTTATGAAACAACTTAACAATATCAATCTTCCGTTCTCTTTAATAATCCAATCCCTGGTCTTTATAAGACACAACGTATTACCAAATTTGGAGCATGGTTTAATGGTGTTGGCACCAAGATTAGTGGCGATGGTTCGTTCGAGACTCATACAGCCTTTATACTGTTTTATTAATGAGGTATATCTCGAATCAAATCAAAATGAGTGATGTTATGAAACAACAACAATATCAATCTTCCGTTCACCTAAATAATCCAATCCCTGGTCTTTATAAGACACACAAAACGTATTACCAAATTTGGAGCATGGTTGGCACCAAGATTAGTGGCGATAGTTCGTTCGAGACTCATACAGCTTTTATACTGTTTTATTAATGAGATATATCTCGAATCAAATCAAACTGAGTGATGTTATGAAACAACTTAACAATATCAATCTTCCATTCTCTTTAATAATCCAATCCCTGGTCTTTATAAGACACATAAAACGTATTACCAAATTTGGAGCATGGTTTAACGGTGTTGGCACCAAGATTAGTGGCGATGGTTCGTTCGAGACTCATACAGCCTTTATACTGTTTTATTAATGAGGTATATCTCGAATCAAATCAAAATGAGTGATGTTATGAAACAACTTAACAATATCAATCTTCCGTTCACCTAAATAATCCAACCCCTGGTCTTTATAGACACAGAAAACGTATTACCAAATTTGGAGCATGGTTGGCACCAAGATTAGTGGCGATAGTTCGTTCGAGACTCATACAGCTTTTATACTGTTTTATTAATGAGATATATCTCGAATCAAATCAAACTGAGTGATGTTATGAAACAACTTAACAATATCAATCTTCCGTTCTCTTTAATAATCCAATCCCTGGTCTTTATAAGACACATAAAACGTATTACCAAATTGGGAGCATGGTTTAACGGTGTTGGCACCAAGATCAGTGGCGATGGTTCGTTCGAGACTCATACAGCCTTTATACTGTTTTATTAATGAGGTATATCTCGAATCAAATCAAAATGAGTGATGTTATGAAACAACTTAACAATATCAATCTTCCGTTCACCTAAATAATCCAACCCCTGGTCTTTATAGACACACAAAACGTATTACCAAATTTGGAGCATGGTTTAACGGTGTTGGCACCAAGATTAGTGGCGATGGTTCGTTCGAGACTCATACAGCCTTTATACTGTTTTATTAATGAGATATATCTCGAATCAAATCAGACTGAGTGATGTTATGAAACAACTTAACAATATCAATCTTCCGTTCACCTAAATAATCCAACCCCTGGTCTTTATAGACACACAAAACGTATTACCAAATTTGGAGCATGGTTTAACGGTGTTGGCACCAAGATTAGTGGCGATGGTTCGTTCGAGACTCATACAGCCTTTATACTGTTTTATTAATGAGGTATATCTCGAATCAAATCAAAATGAGTGATGTTATGAAACAACTTAACAATATCAATCTTCCGTTCACCTAAATAATCCAACCCCTGGTCTTTATAGACACAGAAAACGTATTACCAAATTTGGAGCATGGTTGGCACCAAGATTAGTGGCGATAGTTCGTTCGAGACTCATACAGCTTTTATACTGTTTTATTAATGAGATATATCTCGAATCAAATCAAACTGAGTGATGTTATGAAACAACTTAACAATATCAATCTTCCGTTCTCTTTAATAATCCAATCCCTGGTCTTTATAAGACACATAAAACGTATTACCAAATTTGGAGCATGGTTTAACGGTGTTGGCACCAAGATTAGTGGCGATGGTTCGTTCGAGACTCATACAGCCTTTATACTGTTTTATTAATGAGGTATATCTCGAATCAAATCAAAATGAGTGATGTTATGAAACAACTTAACAATATCAATCTTCCGTTCACCTAAATAATCCAACCCCTGGTCTTTATAGACACACAAAACGTATTACCAAATTTGGAGCATGGTTTAACGGTGTTGGCACCAAGATTAGTGGCGATGGTTCGTTCGAGACTCATACAGCCTTTATACTGTTTTATTAATGAGATATATCTCGAATCAAATCAGACTGAGTGATGTTATGAAACAACTTAACAATATCAATCTTCCGTTCACCTAAATAATCCAATCCCTGGTCTTTATAGACACATAAAACGTATTACCAAATTTGGAGCATGGTTTAACGGTGTTGGCACCAAGATTAGTGGCGATGGTTCTTTCGAGACTCATACAGCCTAATTTATACTGTTTTATTAATGAGGTATATCTCGAATCAAATCAAACTGAGTGATGTTATGAAACAACTTAACAATATCAATCTTCCGTTCTCTTTAATAATCCAATCCCTGGTCTTTATAAGACACACAAAACGTATTACCAAATTTGGAGCATGGTTGGCACCAAGATTAGTGGCGATAGTTCGTTCGAGACTCATACAGCTTTTATACTGTTTTATTAATGAGATATATTTATCTCGAATCAAATCAAACTGAGTGATGTTATGAAACAACTTAACAATATCAATCTTCCGTTCTCTTTAATAATCCAATCCCTGGTCTTTATAAGACACAACGTATTACCAAATTTGGAGCATGGTTTAACGGTGTTGGCACCAAGATTAGTGGCGATGGTTCGTTCGAGACTCATACAGCCTTTATACTGTTTTATTAATGAGGTATATCTCGAATCAAATCAAACTGAGTGATGTTATGAAACAACTTAACAATATCAATCTTCCATTCTCTTTAATAATCCAATCCCTGGTCTTTATAAGACACATAAAACGTATTACCAAATTTGGAGCATGGTTTAACGGTGTTGGCACCAAGATTAGTGGCGATGGTTCGTTCGAGACTCATACAGCCTTTATACTGTTTTATTAATGAGGTATATCTCGAATCAAATCAAAATGAGTGATGTTATGAAACAACTTAACAATATCAATCTTCCGTTCACCTAAATAATCCAACCCCTGGTCTTTATAGACACAGAAAACGTATTACCAAATTTGGAGCATGGTTGGCACCAAGATTAGTGGCGATAGTTCGTTCGAGACTCATACAGCTTTTATACTGTTTTATTAATGAGATATATCTCGAATCAAATCAAACTGAGTGATGTTATGAAACAACTTAACAATATCAATCTTCCGTTCTCTTTAATAATCCAATCCCTGGTCTTTATAAGACACATAAAACGTATTACCAAATTTGGAGCATGGTTTAACGGTGTTGGCCCCAAGATTAGTGGCGATGGTTCGTTCGAGACTCATACAGCCTTTATACTGTTTTATTAATGAGGTATATCTCGAATCAAATCAAAATGAGTGATGTTATGAAACAACTTAACAATATCAATCTTCCGTTCACCTAAATAATCCAACCCCTGGTCTTTATAGACACACAAAACGTATTACCAAATTTGGAGCATGGTTTAACGGTGTTGGCACCAAGATTAGTGGCGATGGTTCGTTCGAGACTCATACAGCCTTTATACTGTTTTATTAATGAGATATATCTCGAATCAAATCAGACTGAGTGATGTTATGAAACAACTTAACAATATCAATCTTCCGTTCACCTAAATAATCCAACCCCTGGTCTTTATAGACACACAAAACGTATTACCAAATTTGGAGCATGGTTTAACGGTGTTGGCACCAAGATTAGTGGCGATTGTTCGTTCGAGACTCATACAGCCTTTATACTGTTTTATTAATGAGATATATCTCGAATCAAATCAAACTGAGTGATGTTATGAAACAACTTAACAATATCAATCTTCCGTTCACCTAAATAATCCAACCCCTGGTCTTTATAGACACACAAAACGTATTACCAAATTTGGAGCATGGTTTAACGGTGTTGGCACCAAGATTAGTGGCGATGGTTCGTTCGAGACTCATACAGCTTTTATACTGTTTTATTAATGAGATATATCTCGAATCAAATCAAACTGAGTGATGTTATGAAACAACTTAACAATATCAATCTTCCGTTCTCTTTAATAATCCAATCCCTGGTCTTTATAAGACACATAAAACTTATTACCAAATTTGGAGCATGGTTTAACGGTGTTGGCACCAAGATTAGTGGCGATGGTTCTTTCGAGACTCATACAGCCTAATTTATACTGTTTTATTCATGAGATATATCTCGAATCAAATCAAACTGAGTGATGTTATCGAACAACTAAACAGTACTAAATGTCCATTTTCCTAAATAAACTATTATTACAAAACTAGCTAGATTAGGGAGTGTATAGCCGCTCCGAGGAAGGTCTGCTATTTTCAATTCCCTGCTTGTACTTGGCTTCACGGAGTAATTCGTCCTTTATAATGATTCTCTTCATTCCGGAGCAATGTACATGTACTTATGCTTACGAACGTACTCGTGTACTAGTACATGTGTATATCACAGAGTACGCACGCCGCACGTCTGTGACGTAGGGAATAATGAATATTCATATCGCCACTAATCTTGGTGCCAATATACCCACTCGGCCGCGCGTTCACTCCGGTATCTAGACTCATCTCAGCCGCTTAGCCAGAGTCACGAGGCCTTGTCAAAAGGCTACGACCATCCCTGATCTGAAAAAGTTATCAAATCGGGGCATTATCGCCGTCAAAATCCAGCAATTTGGCAAACTAAACACTACGTCACGACTGTACTAGGATGCTCCTACGTCAAAAGCGCTGCTGACTCTCTGTCACTACGATTACAACTAAACCAATGCCGACAATGCCGAAAGCGGTCGTTTCTACTGCGTTGCAGCAACGACGTACTGCGATGTAACACAGACCTAGACGACTGTATGACGATGTGGCTACGCTTGAGCTAACAATATTGCGCTTCAAGTACATTTTTAGTGTGCTTCTAGTAAGATTTACGGTGATGTCTATATAAATTCGGGTTGTTCAAGCAATTCTACAATTCTTTCCTATTTTCGAAGATGAACGGACCTGATGTAGATTTTTAGCTTAATTCAATCGGCTCAGAATAGTCGACGACGGTGCTGCGCTTTTATTATGACCACACAGATCTAACCATTATGCTACCACACTGCCTGTACTAAAATGGCGTCCTACTACGTTCTTAATAAGACTTTGACCCGCTTTTTATTGGCCACGACCCGGCTACCGCTTATTTCGTGCACGTTTAAAATTAGCGTGAGAGAGCGTGCAGCGTCCCGACATAAGATATCCCACCCCGACCAAACCAAGCTCACGGAGATTCTCCTAACGTTTGGCCAAATTGGCCAATTTCCCATCGTAGTAGAAGCGGCGTTTATGTGTTTAGGGGTATTAAATAGCGATTTACGGGTGTTTTCTAATATTCCCTACACTTGCTATAAGTCGCTGAAAATGGCGTGATCAACGAACTCGTACGCCCAGAAATTCAGGGATCATCTCATCTTCGGCTTGCAGTAATAGGCTGAGATCGTGGTAGTGGAGATTATTAAAAAGAAAACCGGCCAGTTTTGGGACCAGGTGTGTTCATGAGTTTTGGAACCCAGAATCACAAACATGTATCATGGTCCAAAATATTGATCAGTCCTGTTGACTGCATTTACTCTTTATATCTTAGATCTAACATCTCGATCTTTCCCTATGATAGCTTTCTCCTTTCAATTCATTTTTACCCTTCTTATGTATTTATTTATATATTTATATCTTTTCTCTCTCTCTCCTTTTTTTACTTCTGTATTTCCCTTCTGTATTCTTTATATCCATCCTTTTATCATATCGTCTTTTCATCTTTCCTTGTCTTATTCTTTGTTTCAAAACATTTATCATGTATAATCCGTTAACCTATTATCCGGACACTTTTTCAATTAACTGCAATCGAACACTGAAATAAAAGTAAACATTTACAAATCTTTGCTTTAAAGTAATTTTATGAAGAGAACGTTTAGCCTTTCACCAGTTTGCATCTGTTCCTGCTTTCTTTTAGAGTAATTTGTCCATTAAGGTTGGACTTTCCTTAAGCCCATTACGCTCCATTTACATATATCATAATACAAAATTATGATTATTTCAAAATATGCTTTTTACTATACATGATTTTACTTAAACTGAACAATACGACTATTAAATATTAAATATGCCACCACCATTATGTATATTCATTGACCCTTTGACCTTTAACATCTCACCTCATTACTTTCTCTCTCCATCCATAACCCGCTCTCTCTCTTTCTCTCATTCCCTATATTGTGCACGTAATACATTTTCATGAAAAGATGTTAAGACAAAATATTAGAAATTTAAGGCAACTTTAATAAGAAGCTCAAATAACAATCAGAACTAGCAGAAGAATATTCAGTACATTGCAAACCACCAAATGGGTCAGTGTGAAAACTGCCCTTATATAATAACAAATATCTCTCATATTATCCCTTTATACCTTCTACCTAAATCTACTTACAGAAAATTCGTACGAATATCTTAATTGTGTGATCATCTGAAAAGAAAGGGAAATAATAAACCAATGTCTGCCAATTCTTCCCCGAACACTCCGTCACAATATTTTACAATAACAATAGAATGCACGAAAGTACAAATATTACTAACAGGAACAATTCATTTCTATATGTATTTTGACTTGATTTTAATGTTATTAAGGACACTTTAAACAAATAATGTACAATGAAAACATTCAGAATGGTATATATTATATAAATGTGGAAAAGGAAAAATACAAATAAACATAAATTGATGTAACCATAGCCCATATACAGTTACATGCACCTTACTTAAGCATGGCTAGGTTTGTAGGTTTGTGTGAAGTACACTAAAATTGTAGTGAATTTGTGCATTTCAGCCTGTTATCAATCTTCATTAAAAAGCATACAGATATGCTAATATGCAAAAAAAAAATATTTACAAAGCATTTGAAGGGTACATTAAAAAAGAATTCCTTTCAAAACAAAACAAAAAGGAAACAAGCAAATAGTACATGTGCTAGTGGAACATAAAGTTTCATTCGTTGGAAAAAAATGTTACTACAGGATCACTTCTCTATATAACTGTGCCAGTCTTTATTCACTCTTCAGTTTAAAAAAAAATAACACGCAACAATTTCAAATATAACATTTCAAGGGTAAAGAACGAGGAACATTAAAAAACTCATCGAAAACATGAAGAAAAAGAAACAAACCAATAGTACAACTGATAATGGAACCTATAGATCCATTCTTGGGAAAAAAAGATAAATACTACAGATGCACTTCTTTACTCTGTATTTTGACTTGAATTGAATGTTAGTAAAAACACGTCACACTTATAATGTACAATGCAACCACTTGATGTTGATGTTATTAAAGGTATTACAAAGTTTTGGTATGAGGTCATGAATTTGATTCAAATTAACAATTTCGGAAGCATATGCGTTCCTACAATATTCATTGATCGTTGTCGCGGTTGAAATCGAGTCTAAAGTTATGAAATTATAAATAATAAACTCTTTATGTTGTATAGCTCCCTCTCAAGGTCAAGATATTAATTTAGCTATGAAACAATGTTTCTTGACTAAAATCGACCGATTAGCTATTCCCGTTTGGAAATTATATATCACAACTACATATTCTGAGATTTTCAGGATCGCAGCTACCATTGAACGGCCATAGGCGCTATTTGAAATTTATCAAAATTTACCGGGAGCACCGGTAAATTGTTATATTCAATTTTTCTCGAAAACAGAAGTGTTTTAGGGGCTAATTTTGTTAGTGCTTATAATACGTCCACAGGGGCATCCAAATATAACAAAATTGTAAAGATTCGCTATCCACCCAATTTCCAAAATTTACCAAAACTTTGTATTACCTTTAAGGACACATCAAACCAATAATGTACAATAAAAAAAAAGTCAGAATGTTATATGAAGACATAAATGTGAAAAGGAAAATATGACTGAAGGTAAATGGATGTAACCATAGCCCATATACAGTTACATCCACCTTATTTAGACATGACTAGATTTGTGTAGAGTACACTAAAATTGTAGTGAATTTGTGCATTTCAGCCTGTTATCAATATTCATTAAAAAGCATACAGATATGCTAATATGCAAATATTTACAAAGTTTTTAAAGAGCATAATTTGAGCTAAATTAAACAAGAATTCCTCGAAAATAAAAAAAAAAGCGAAAAAGCAAATAGTACATGTGTTAGTGATACATAGAGTTCTATTCGTTGGAGAAAAAATGTTACTACAGGAACACTTCTCTTTTTTTTTTTACTGTATTTCAGTCACTTCAGTCTTTATTCACTCTTCAGTTTTAAAAAAAGACATGCTACTATTACCAATATATATACAACATTTCAAGGGTAAGGAACAAGGAACAATAACAAAATTCATCTAAAACATGAAGAAAATGGAAACAAGCCCAAAGTACAAGTGCTAATGGTACCTATGGATCCGTTCTTTGGATAAAGGTATTACTACATGTCTACTTTTATACTCTGTACTTTGACTAGAATTGAATGTTAGTAACGACACATCACACTTATAATGTACAACGCAAAGAGATATAACGATACATGAACACATAAATGTGAAAAGGCAAATGTGAATGTAAAAAAAAAATCAATATGTACAGTGCTATTTAAATGTTCCCATAGATTTAAATACCTTTCAATGCAAATGATTTAGACATGATTTGGATTATGAGTAGTATACTGTTATTGTAGTAAATTACATGAATAGATGAATGTGAAAAGAAAAATACGAATAAACATAAATGGATATGTATATGTATATGTATATGGTATATGATATTTGATATATATTATATATATTTGTTCCATGTGCAAGTGCAAGGATTATAAGTATGTGTTAATGAACTTTAAAGCATGTGGTGGAGCCAACCGTGGAGCATGTCTCTACATGATTTCATGCAATAACTTGCACTTTACTTCATCGTCCATTCCTGGTTTTAGAAATAATGGGATTTTCTTTTATATAGCTGTGATAATATATTCATTTGAAATGTTGGCTAACATTCATTAATAAGATATTTGTTTCGCTGAGTGAAAGTTTATACAGTAAAGAGATTTAAATAAATTTTTGACAACTTCGAATACACCGTAGTTTCTGATTACGTAACTTGTTTTTGCGGAAACCAAAGTTTAAATCAAGCTCCGTTATTGGAATCAAACGTGTGTTGCAGCGTGTCTCTGTTTAAGTTTATTGGCAACTAGATCAACTGTTATACTAGTTAATTTGTCCCGCCAGAAAAGAGCATGCTGTATAAATGGATACTTTATGAATCGTTCCTATTTGTCATATTTAAAGATTTGAAATCGCCGGCAATTTTCTTATCTTAATTTTTTTCTGGTTGGTAGCACCATTGAGTATTTAACATTAATAATACTAAAATACAGTTTTTACATTTATCGCTCTCGTGAACAATTTTTCTTTTAATGAAGTATTGATTTTTCAATGTTAACGAAGTTGACAATTTATATGGCACAAAATGTTGCACTTGATAATCCGTATTCAAGAATTGCTAAGATTAAATTATTACTGCATGTTTGGTCGGACAAATGCGTTTACTCCTACCTTTATTTGCTAATTGATAGTTTGTTAAATTGTGGATAGGATGTCAACTTAACTATAAATCAATTTATAAATTTCATGTACGAAGAAGAACTCAAGATTTTCCTATTTTCTTTTCTCTTTGACTATTCTGTTAACAGATCGAATAAAAACCGCACACTTAACAGATTCCTATATTCGTACGGCGGAATGTAACTGTTCGTTTTCCTCTCTTGACTATTCATTATCAATGTTAAAAATGTCAAACGTGACCCAATTTGATTTTGTTGGGGTTTTGCAGTATTCTATTACTTCACTCCTGAGGGAGACAATTACTGGCTTCATTGAACAGAAGAGTGTAAGACGCGTTGTCATAAAAATGTCATAATGTCATGCAATTTTAATATTATACAAATTTTGTGTTGTAGATTGAGTGAATTAAAAGCGATATCTGTATCTCTATTTATTCATTTTAGAATTTCCGAAATTAAAGCAAATATATATAGCATTTAGTAGTCTAGCAGGATTGATTCAATACAACTAGATACAAGTACGGCGCGTTACTGTCTTCATGTAGCTATGTGGGACGGATCATGCTGGTTTTCAGCGAAAGAGATTATCACTCCTTCCCCGTTCACCTTCACCTTCCCCTTCCTCACGCATTGCATCATTGATTTACGATTCATTGTGGTCTTTACTTTCTTTTTATATAAAACAAATAATGTCCATAAGAACAGAAAAACTGCAGTAGGAAAAAGGACAGAATGCATGATTGCGCATTTGTTGGATTTGCACTCTTTTAAGTTTATGGGGGTGTATGACTCCCAAGTGGAATCAGCTTGATTATTTTCTGTGACAATAGAAAAAATAATAGGCCTTGTTGTAATTGTAGATGATGGAGGGCAAGGGTCATTGCTATCACCATCAGCTAGATTCAGAGCAGCATCATTACATTCACACCTTTCTTTGTATTCATTTAAAGTAGAAGAACAGCAGAATGCTGGCTGTGATTTTCTTATGAGAAAGCTTTCTGTCACAGAAGAGTCAATTTCAACGGGATCGATTACTGAAAGCATTTTTGTACCATTTTGATAGCATTCAATCTTCCCTGCGACATTCCCAACATTAGCTGTACAATCTATCGAAACCCAATCTCCCTCTTTATCTTGTACTTTCACACACGATGCCTTATCAGGAGGAATGTCCACTCGTAGCCAGATTCTCGTTGTGAACTCATCAAATAGATGCCCATCCATGTATATAGTAGAAAGGTATGTACCTTGATCAATTGCCTTTATATCACTTACTGTAAGGTCCAAAGAACAGTTTTCATTTTCTATATTAATTTGAACATTGAATCTGTTAGTCTGATTTTGAGGCAATGAAAGTACGAACCCATCAGTTGAGCGATAAAATGGGAGACTGTTTGCTTGTTGTAATGTAACTTCTGTACTGTTACACGGAAATGTGAAATTTAATTTAACACTTTGTCCTTTCACTGAATATATATGCCTACACTCGCATGAAAGTACATTCCACAATGTGATCACAAAAAACAAATATTTTGTGATTCTAAATGTAGCTCTCCCCTTGTCAAGCTTGAACATGTTGACTTGTGTTTGTGCTTAACAAAACAGATGTTCAACTTTCAGTCTTCGGATATTTATATAGATGCGTTCGCATTTGAAAAAGTAACAATTCCTAGAAATTTCAGTCGTACAGTAATGTGATAAAGTACATGTTCGTGGAGGATTATACGAAGAAATATGAACGAATTTGCATGTAGTTCTGCTAATTAGTAAGACTACATGCATTATTATTATGATGATGCACACATGTTCATTAAAGGCAGCAGTTCTGTAGCTCAAGTTGAGCTGCTCAACGATGTGAAGTTGACAGGAATATATATGAAGATATACATGCTTCTGTAGACAACATTGTTAAGTACTCAGCTGTATCAACGATTTAACAGAAAAGCAATAAAGTTTAGCCTGTATCCCTCCGTTTAAGACTCCGATGTTGAAGTGAGATTGCATATCAGAAGAATTAGATGCATACGCCTTGGTGCAATGTACGACTACGAGTTCTTCTGTGAGAAGTTCTTCGTGATCTTAATCGGTTTAGAAGGAAGTTGGAAATTAAAATTAATCTAGCTATTTTAGGATAGTACTGGTGTAAACTAATACGAATATTGATAAGATTATTTGTTAAGTACTATCTATTGTTATGTAAATGTACTCATATTTCGAAAATTCTTATTTAATGTGCAACCATTGAACACCAAGAGGTAATATTTTGTAATTACGCGTCTGTCAAATTGCTTAAAATTTACTTTTGCATGTAAATTATGCCAAAGTGGATAGCTTTACTAGATAGGCCATTACCGTGAACATAGTCAATGTATGATGTTTGCGTTAAATATACAGAATGCATTAAACTAAAAATAAGATAAAATTATGGTTTAAGAAGACAATGTAATACGGTATGCAACTGTAACAATTCTAGCACCAACTGAATTCCTAACTCAAAAAACTAGCTGAACTCAACATTTTACCTATTCATCTCTAGTTCTATAAAATAGGCCTACTTGAAATCCATTAATAACCCAAGCTCTAAAAATAATACCTGTACTTACCTTTGCCCTTTTTTGAATCTCTTGAGAGTAAGTCCAAGTGCTGCTTACAGTAATAAAATAAAATCTGGCATTGTTCATTTGATGATGATCTTAACAAGTCCACTTTGAAACGGGCCTTCCATAGCACTGGCATCAGTGTTGCCTTTAAACACCATAAGAAGCAGGCTTGGTCATCCAAAGGATGAGTGGACGAAAGCTTGCCTATAACATTTTAAGGTTGGTAGAACATGTAGTATCTGTTTAGTCCACTTCATTATGCCACATACACCGACAAAAACTAATATTTGAGTAGATATCTGATGACTGTATCAGACTGTTAACGCAGACAAAACATCGACTAAAATGATAGAATGATTTTCATGCAATTCAATATAAACGTTCGGTGGTAGTGTTTGGCACTGTTACAGGGTTCGTCCCAAACGTGTACAGTGTTGGTGTAATGCTGTCATTACAATGGAAATGTTGACTACTATTATCAGGAGATATACATAACGAATAGTCTCGAAATAAAGTCCCTTCAAATAGAAACCTTACTAACAATCTCTTTTGCTTGTTTGATATCATGTGACATTCTGTGAGATTCAGATGAAAGTGCTGCGGTTGAGACTATCTTTAGGGATTTCCCAAGTTGCCATTGCGCAATACATATCTGTGCTTTCCCCTCGGTTCTTGGTGGCCTATATGCACAGCGTGCTTTCAGAAAAGTCCCCGAGTTTGAATACAATCACTCTTGTTGTGTACATGTACAAAAAGCTTTGCAGGCCTACATAAACGATTACAGATTTGTTATAACTGAACCCTGGAATATTCCGATGTGAGACCTCGATGGCTTGATAAAAAATACATATTCTAATTTACATAATGAAGAATGTATTTTCACGATTTCATCTTATTATATGCAATGCTTTCTCCAGTCATGTGCTATCTATATGTCAAGTCTAAGCTGCGAAGCATTAATTATTATTTATAATATGGAATATAGATCGAGCTAATGTGACCATTGACTCTCATTTACATGAAGTAGGGAGCGTTTTCGTTCATAATTGTTACTATAAAGTGATCTTTGTATGTTGTTCTTCAAATTTACCAAATTTCAAGTGCATATCCTGTATGGTTAGTAACATACTATGCATGAAATGTTTGATCTTTAACCCTCATTAACATATTCAAAGCAAATTTTTTCGTGATTTGGCGTCTTTTTAATGAAATAAACCTCTTATTCTGGTCATTAGGTCTGCAACATGTCGTGTACTTACCATGTAGGTTGTTGGAAGCCAAACACCATTAATATATTAAGCTTTTTACAGTTTCTTTTTATTGAATGAAGTGTTTGTTTTGTCAATATCTATCTACATGCAAAATATGAAGTCAGTAGCATTAGCTCTTATGAAATTAAAGATAAAAAAAATATGTTACTGTTTACCAACTAGTTTAAACAGATTTAGACTCCTAACTTCACATAAAGAAATCAACATGATTCCATCATCTGAGCAAAGAATTATGAGCACACTTCTTTAAAGATAAAGGTGAGTTCTGGTCATCCGATTACATTGTGAAAGAAAAGGTGTGGAATGGATCAGAAAAAGTTGACCATGTAGCATGTAAGTATTGGTGTGTACTGCAAGGTTCTGGAGTCATCAAAATCATAATAAATTTGGCACAGTCTTGGTAAAGTAACAAGCACTGTACACAGAAAGATGTATATGAGACAACACACATGGTGTCGGGGCTACTAACTTTGATTTCCTAATCTGTCTATGCTGATTAAACAGTCAGTATACATTTTCTACCAGAATTGTTTGGCAAATGACATTTATTTGTAATCTTGAACATTCAGTGTAATGTTCGTTTGATTCTGTGAATTATTATTTTTTTTTTTTTAAACTAGAACTCACCTTTATCTTTAAGCTCACAATCTCAGCTACAACACATCTAAATTTGGGGGAAATTCAAGCCAAAATAACCGAGATATGGTCGAAAGGTCATTAGCAAACCTAAACAAAACTGAGTGAAATTAAAACCTCCATTCATATAACAGGATCTAGCATAATGAGAGGGACAATACTTGGTCGGTTCTCACAACCACACATCATTTATGTTTGGAAAAATGTTGACCCCCAAATATTGTATATATGTGCCACTTTATCAGCAGGCTAATCAATTAATCAATCTCTTATTCAGTTATTCAATCAATTACTTAGTCATTTAATCAGCCAATCAGTCAATTAATCATTCAAATCATACAACTATTGGTCGACATTCACTGATTGATCAACAAAATCACTCATCAATCTGTTAGTCAAAAAATCAATTACAAGTATTCGGTCAATCTACAAAATCAATCAATCTATCAATCGATTCACGCTGGCAGTATTTAATGAGCTGTTTAACCAATAAAAATGACCCAGGAATCAATCAATCGAGTTGTCAATCAAGCACTTTATCATTTGATTAATCGAAAGAATTCAATCAGCTCAGCCAGTAATTTGAAGTATCTGTAGTCACGAAAACAATATAAAAAGGTAACCATGAAATAAAAAGCTTAGAAAATCGAGCTATGATCTACCAGACAATGAAACTTAAAAACTGTTATATATGTTAACATACACCAGAATAAAGAACACCGTTGACAAGTTTGAGTAAAGACAAGATATCTCGCATAGGGCTTTTCAATTTATTTCAAGACATGATCAACCAACAAATCATCTTCATCGCAGGGCTTTATATCTTTTCCTATACAAAAAAGACAGTTGTACCATAATGGGAAATTTTCTGTCAAAAGATGTATTCAATTATAAGTAACAAGTCAACTCAATTCGGAATATATTGGTCATGCATAAAATCAAAGGTACATCGGGCATAAGCAAAAATAATTATCTAGTTGTTTCTGTATTTGTACACAAAAGTCAACGTGAGTCGATTTGAAAAGTCGTAGGTGTCATAATATCGAAGTGTGCAAACATAATGGGATATATTCACATGGACGTGATTTATATAGAAAACGCAAATAAACCGAAGAAGAAAAGACCGGCATCAGATACGAAAATGAAACTAAGGCAATTTAAAATTCCTTGTTCATCACATTTTAGATTGGGCTATCATTACAATGACGTGATTCGAACATGATTCTGAGGGATATATAATAGGGCGTTGAACTTGCCCTTATATAGATTTCGTCTTTAAGTCTATCCGATCGGTTATATTATTTTTCCATTGAGAAAAAAAATCGAAGATAAACATTACACAACGCAATGTTACAGGGTATAAATATAATAGTGTTACCATAGTGAAAGTGTGTATATGACCAGGGAAATAGGCCTCCAAGCACACCACAAGAAAGACGGAACAGTCCAGTAATGTTTGTTTTGTTAGTATATCAGTTGGATATTGTACTGTTTGTCCAAAAGAATTCTTGTATTTGATAGCAACTTTTTCAAGAGAAGTATCTGCTATGTCTGTCTTTTCTCAAAGCTAGAATATGCATCAAACCTCACGTACTTTCGATGTGATAATTATGATAAGGAATACATTGTAGTGGAGTTAAGGTACTTCAACGTATTAACAACGTCTACAATTATATCTGACGTGAATGTTACACCAGTATGAATAACAAATTATAGGGGTCAGCTATTTTGGTAGACACATTTTTTTTTATAGATATGTGACATGTTTAAAAGCTCAACCTATAGATGTAATATAATATCTGAATTGGTTCCATTCATCTAAATATTACAGATATTTTAAAGTCACTTATTCCATAATGTGACAAATTATGGCATATAATTGTATGGTCAATATGGTATCAAAGGCCTTGGAGAGATCCAGAAAGCAGTCGCTATATGATTAATAAAGTATACAAATGCGTTGTTGAGTGATTTTGTCTAAAGCCGAATTGTGAGCTTGAAAACAATATTAAAGCTCCATTCACTTGGGACCATTGAGAAGTGCGTTGACTCTGGACCAGTATTCCAACGTACACGGCTTTTTAAAACCGTTAGGACCGCCGTTGTGTATCCGGGCAAAATCCTCATTAGTTGGGTGGTGGTTAAGGCGACCGAAGACAGCGTATCGAGCCATGTAGCCGTGTATCGCCTGTTCGCTGCAGCTGAAAGAAGCTGCGCATTTTTTCCAAGCTGAGAAAGTATTTTTTTAATCCAAGGGGGACGACCGGGAAAGAAATAGATAATAAAGGAAAAGAAGGGGTGTAAAGATACAGAACGATAGATAAACTAAGCGATTTAAAAACCTAGCAAAATTTCTGTTACCATAAAAATTAGAGAGTAAAAAATATACCACATCGATTTCCTATACATGTATATGCACATTTCCCTGTCAAAATATATTCTTGTTTTTTCGATGTAAACATTAATTCCCTGAACTTTCCTAACCTTAGGGGGCAGAGGGGGCATTGTTGTTGTTAGATTATATTTTAAGGCAATTCAGTATTAAAAACTGAATATTTATGCACCTTCCCTGTTCGGGTTTTAAAGGAGGGGCAAAACAAAAAGAACGAAACAAAACAAAACAAAACAAACGGCCAATGAGATAAAAAGAGAGAAGAGAAGGAAAGAGGTATCATATGCCCGATTATTTCTGAATTGAAAACAGGGAGTAATCTGGTCTGTAATTTTGTGAACTGCTAAGTTCAGAAGGGGCACAAATCCAACCAACCACTGTATGATTATATTAATGTAGACAATTACAAGAATGTAGAGAATAGCAAATCTTTATTTCAGTCACGTGTTAATGCTTTCAATTTTGGTATTACGTAACATACAAATAATACATGTTTGAGAGTGCATTAGTGAATAATGAGTAAGGATAAGACGGACAACGAACTCGAAATGTCTCATTCATTATCTCATTGTGACTTAACCTGCGTGCAGTGCATATTCACCAATGCACTCGCAAATATATATTATTGTGTAATGGTTAATTACTATTATCATTAAATCTTAAACGCTGTCTGCACTAGTTTGGCCCGGTGGAATTACACCTCCCTGCTGGTCACTGTCAGGTGGTTATCTCATCAAATCTGCTCTCAATTAACATAAGAAAAAAGGGGACCATGGGGATCAACGGTCACCACTTAGGCATTAGGGACTTATAGATTTGCAAGACGAGAACGTGGACCTCTACGTGTGACATCCTTTTAAGGCAATTTGACGTCCTTTTAAGGCACTGCCGGGCACTGCCAGTGCCTTAAAAGGACGTCACATTACCTTAAAAGGATGTCACACGTAGAGGTCCACGATCTCGTCACGTGCAAATCTAAAAAAATCCCTATCGTTGGCTATATAGAGGGCGCAAGTAGCTACAAGCAGTGCAGACAGGCTTTACAAAATAGACTTACATCCCATAAGATCACCGCCTTTCATCCTGGCGTCGAGCCAGTAAGCTTCCTTTATCTGGTATGGACCACACGATAGCGAGCCTTGGTCCATACGACAAAGTGGATCGGGCATCTTACCGCTGGATTCCACCATGCAGATACTCTTCAGACAGTCTGCTGGAACGGGGGTTGGGAGCGCCATATTGCACTCCTCCTTTCGTATGATGACACGATCGAGAGAGAAAAAAAAATAACGATGAAACCACGTCTACTATAATAATAATAATAATAATAATGATTATGATAACACTAATAGTAATGATGATCAAGACAATAATGATAATAATAATTTAATTGTAACAACAAAAACAACAATAATAATAACAATCATAATAATAACAACAATAATAATAATAATATAACAATAATAATGAAAATGAAAATAATAATGATAACATGTACAGGTACAGGAAAATATACGTTGTTAAACGACATTGTTGAAGTTTTTTAAAATTTCATTAAGCAACAAGCAGAATTGACAAAAGACTAAACTCCGTTTCGTTGACAATCAGTCTGCATGCGTCTTTCGTCTATGGCTGATCGTCAACGAAAAGGAGTTAAGTCTTTTGTCAATTCCATCTGTTGCTACGACAGGCAACAAGTTAAAACGAATTCGTTTAATAAAATTATTGAAATGCAAGCTAGCATTACGTGTCATATAAAAAGGGCGGAAATGAACTTTCTAGAAATGTGATTTTCTCTTTGAAATTCAGATACCGTCCGCCAAATGACTTTTTGGTTTCCTCTGCGTGAAATAAGCATCATATAAGTTGCATTAAACGAAAGAAGAGGATTTAGGCATGACAAATATGTGTCATATATTAATTATAATTGTGATTAGATTATGATAAAACATCGATAATTCTCGGTTTCGTTTTCTCTGGGAGGCACTGTATATTGCATGTGAAAGGTGTAGCGGTTGTGTACAGTGCAATATTTACACTTATCAAATTGGCGATTACACGCATTGGTGGACTATAAATGGGCTACCTCCATCTCCGAATGGATGAGTGAAAAACAGCTTCACCCTTCGATTACCGCTCAAGCAAAGAAAATTAATTCGAGACCAAATTTGCGATTTCACGATTCGCGATGTCCCTTCTGGGGCACCATTGATCTGTGATCATCCCATCTTTTTTTAACGTTACTTCATCCTCATCTCACTCAGATATTTATCGGCCATGACAATGCTTTCTACAAAGTTTTCTACCCGAATATAAACATACTTCAGCAAAAAGATGTGTACACGATAAATATTTATACTTACTAAGTTATGTTGAAATTTTGAACTCGGAACAGGGCGGGATGTATACAGTTGACGTTTAGCTGACGCTCGTAGAAGTGCAAGTAGTTTGTCTGCACGTCTTCTTGTTAAATACACTTGCATTATGATGGATCATACTGCGGGCTTTTGTGGGAATACCCATCGGTCGAGTTAGTCTGAATTCCCAAACTCGATTATTCACTTAATTTGTTTTTATTATTATAATCTATATAGTTCTGTCTCATATATAAAGTATTAAAACACATAACGTTAGGTTTTAGGCCTTTATAACAAGACATAACATTACATTTCGTAGAAATAAACATACATGTATGAGAATGCTACCGATAAATCGGGTATAGTAGGCCCTATGTAAAGAAATGAGAATACTAATATATATTTTATCATATAGGCCTATATGAAGACAAATGTCATTCCTATCCTTTATAATTGTTTATATACCTTTTCCATTGGTTAAATATTATGATAATGATGATGTTTATGATTATAAGTATTATCATTATTATCATTTATTATTATTATTATTATTGTTATTATTGTTACAATCATTACTATTATTATTACCCTACTAATGTTGATATTATTATGATTATAAAGGTATGAAACCAAAACGGTATAAAAAGCCTCAAGTTAAACACTATCAGGCAGGCGCGCCGAAGGCAGTTTGGGATGGGGGGAGGGACATTCTAGGGGGCTCACCTTTCAGATGAGCTTGTGACACTGGCAGGTCGCTAATTGGCGTGGGGGTCCAGGTGACTAAGCCCCATGAAGCCCAGGGGTTTTAGGCATTAGATGATGGGTAGATGAGCATTCAGGGGTCCGCCTTAGGGCTCTTGGTGGGATCCAGAGGCGGAGCCCCCGGAAGCTCTGGGTTTGAGGCATTTAATTACGGTCAGATGAGCATATTTTGATACCTCATTTGTGACCCTTGCAGGTCACAAATTCTTTCTTTCTCTCTTTCTTAAAAAAGGCGAAGGGGGAGGGGCCGTTCTGCAGGCCTTGACATGAAGGCTGCTAATAAGCACCTTTATTTTTTGCCTGAATTTGGGAATTTATAATTTTTCAACAAACGCAAAAAAAAGCATAATTGACAAAACAAAATTAGAAAAAATCCCGGAAAAATCATGTTATTTCAGCGACATTTTGTAAATCACTGGTATCGAATTAGAAATAAACGACATTTGATTTTTTTTTTTTTTTTTTTTTTTTGGGGGGGGGGGGGCAACTGCTCCTCCTTCAATATAAACAAATAGTGACTTGCAGAGACGAAAAGGAAAGGGGGAGAAGGAGCGTTGGTAATAATACAATAAATCTCATAGATCTGCTGATTGAATGCAGGTTCATTCATGCTATTTCATGGACACATCATTGTTGAATGTACAGTAAATGTACATACAAACATGAATACAGTAGAATTACACACGACATGATCAATACTTAGACAATAACACAGTTTTAACCGCCTTCTTAAAAGAATACAATGTCCTAGGGTTTCTTATTTTTGCTACGGTAGGCAGCCAGTGAAAACGAATTCGTTTAACCAAATTATGGAAATGCAAGCATTAATTCAAACAAACAGAACTTTGTTATTCCTGGCTCATTTTTCCTGATTTAGATGTCATATGTATTCAAATTCAAATTGTAGTTGATCACTCATGGTGAAATATACATCATATGAGTTGCATCAAAGATAAGAGGAGGAACTAAGCTTTGCAAATATGTGTCATTTATTAATTATTGTGATTAAGTTATGATAAAACATCGATAATTCTCGGTTTCGTTTTTTCTGGGATACACTGTACATATATGTAAAATGAGGTTTCTAAATGATGCACATGGTTTTTGTATTCATTCAAAATGTTAATAAAGTATGTTTCAACTGTAAATTTGAAATAATTATTTATTTTTTAAGCATTATTCCCCCCTCTATAAATATCTAGATAGGCCTATATCAAGACATAATGCTACGTCTACCAATCCTTGTCTACCACTCTCTCCATTCCCTTTCATTCTCTCTCTCTCTCTCTCTCTCTCTCTCTCTCTCTTACTACCTTCATCCCTTCCTTCTTTACCCTCCTTTTCGTTTCCATTATACAAATACCCTAATCGAACTTTTTTTCACTGCACACTTACGTTCTGTACCTCGTGTTTGGGGACTACATTATTTTCTTCAAAAAATATCAATATGTCCTCCATCATAATACGTGCATGTATAATTATTGCATCGAACAAATCGAATTGCTGTCAACTCAAAGGTAATAAGTAAAGTTCATCTAAACTCGTTTCCGATTGTCTCTCCCATTTTATTTAATTAACACTGAGCTTTTTGAGCAAACTCAATTAAACAATCTAAATCAATGATACTCCTTTAATTATGATAATTAGTCTCCTATAACTTCTACTGTTGACAAACAATAACTTTACGAATTTTCAAAATAAACGTTGAAAAGGAGATTGAATCATTTCAGGTAATGTATTTTCATATATTTAATCATTGAAAGAATTTCTTGAGCATTGCTTTTATGAATTAAACGTTACCTATTCAACGTTTTAGAATGCTTATATATTAATTTCGTTGATCATTATTTGTAATTTATAACAAGCTTTTCAAACTGATTAATTTTATGATTTCTGTTGATATAAATGTACTTCAATTCATGTTGCATGCAATCATGAGGTTCAATAAAACCATATATAGGGCACCCATGAATCTACCAAACTATTGATATAATCAACTAGTTACTTTAAACAGTGAAGCGGTAGAATTTTGCTTTAAAGAGCACTATCAATGCGTTTTAATTCACTCGTTTTTAAATTCAATTACATCAAATTATAGAGCGTGGGCTGTGTATATCTTGTATTCGTCGATAATGTATCAACACAATGAAAGTAAAATTGTATTTGTCTTAAATATATCTAATTAGCTTGATTAGTTTACTGAATTATGTTTCACAAGTATTTTTCCTACGAAGATAAAAATTAAATTTCATTATAACAGTGCAGAGAAGTCCAACACATAATCGTCATGATAGCTTTATAAATGATGAATAATCAAACAAAATGATAATGCTATTTGTTCTTCTCCGCTAAGAATAGTTTGTAGAATATCACATCCAATCGGATTGCAATCCATTCAGATTTTAAATTTGAATTGAAATGCCCATTCAGAAGTGAACGTGATGATAATATTATATTTTGATATCAACTTGTAGTGATAAATATTACAACGAAATATATATCAAAAAGCAAAGAGGATGATGGAAAGTGATGATAACACCTTGGAAACTGTAACGAAATTCTCATTTACCATGAAGACGAATCAACCAGGGTGATAGTGTGGAGAACAGTAGTGGAAAATGTTTAGAGATTTTGAATTTAAATTATATATAAAATAAAAATCCAAACCAACGAATACGATGAAGCATATTTTAAACATTAAAAGCCAAGACAATACTATTGAAAATACACCAAAATTGTGGAATGTTTTTTATCATGGTCAACAAGTTACAATATGCAGATGAGCCTAAACGAAATATGGATAGACAATCACACAGATAGATAGACAGAAAAATACATAGATCGACATACAGAAACATAGATAGAGAGACAGATATAAAGATAAACATATGGATATGTAGATACATAGACAAACAAATTGGAGATCATTTCATTAAGGAGAAGTCAGCTGCTTGCATGGCCCTCCTTTGTACAAACTCTGGCCGTCCAAGGCGAGTTGTCCTACTTACAGTACTACAGGAAGATCTGCTGATTGGAAAAGTATTATTTTTAATTTGTCACACAAAGTCACCTTTTTTCTCATGAATTTATAATTATGAATAATGCTTTTCCAATCATCAGATTTTTCCTGTGGTAAATTCCAAAAGAAAAGATTAAATGATATTTAAGCAGAAAAATAAAAAACTTTCAGAGCAAATCTGGGACATTATAATCAATAACTATAATGTATTACAAGTTTCTAATACTGTATTTCTTGGAGTGATACTTGATGAACATCTTACTTGGGCTCAACATACCAATAATACCAGGTGGAAGATTTCATATGCAATAGGTGTACTATATAAAATACGACACTTTGTACCTTTAACTTATTCAGATTGGGGGAAATGACGTCCGGAAATCGTTTAAAAAAAAAAAAACAATATAGAGAATGTTCGTCATGCTCCAATGTACTTGAAGAAGGTCGATATTCATGGCGCCACAATAATATTATATAGTACCTGACCATCCAGAAGGGAATTGATACATTATTAATCTGTGTAGATAACACCTGACATGAATTAAGAAACCTTGATTAAAACTAGGTATATCTTAAGTCAGGCATGTCATAAGTCCCAGTTGAATATACTCAGGGTACGTTTATGCTCAACTTTTTTCTGGCCAGAATGAGGCATTTTTTAGTTGAAAACACGGTTGCGTCCTTTCTCATTTTTGTAGAATCACCGAAAAACGGCGATCGTAATCGCCGATAGTAAACTCACAAAAAGGTGCTTGGATCGGCGATTCTACAAAATCAGCGATTCTGGGGAAGCATAAACGCACAATCATTTGTAAACAAGTTTAAATGGGGTCAACGTAGCAAGCGCAGTGCAGGTTTTTGAATCCAGCTGCAGAGCCAGAATCATGCCTGGAGGAGCCAGAGAAGTGAGCATAAACAGTACACCGTGGAACTGCGATTACGATGAGCGTTTACGATGCGCGTTTCAAATCGTTCATTCTGCCTTCAAAATTGAGCATAAACGTACCCTCAGACGAATCTGATTCCTGATGTTTGTGTGTTTTGGCGAATCTTAAGAAACTTCTTAATCTGGATTTATCAGTCCCCTTTGGAAAAAATATAGACTAAACCCACACAACTATGTCTCGCACAGGATAATTGTCTGTCCTCCTGAGTATAAAAGTTAGAAGGAATGAGTGAAGTTGTGATAATGTATATTGTCTTTCTCCCAGGTGTATGTAAACGTTTGGGCCAAATCTGTAAGTTCCCACAACAGTGTATTCTACCTTCCTATTATGTTGTCCTATTATGTTGTATTAGATAGGTATGGAAATCACTACATGGCGAAACGATGACGACACTGCAAATGTTTTCGTTTTCGTAGAATAATGACGGATACAGCAATGTGCTCTTTGGGGAACCCTACAACCTCGTGATGAAAAAAAAGTTTTCTCGACAACATCACTGATGGTGTAACTAGGGAAGGCGGTTTACCCCCACCCCCTTTACACCGTCTCTAAAAACAGGAGGATAAAATTTTACCCATAATGGGTTAAAAAGAGACATGCAAGTTTGCTGGTTATAAATTTGAACAAAATATCGGGGAAATGTACTCAACAAAGGGATAAACATGCATTTTCCTTTTTTTCTTCATTTATATTGGGTAGTTTCTTCTCCAAAGATTTTGTACACTGTATGACTAGCCAAATGTGCCGAATCACGTTTCTGTGCTTGTCCGAGACTTTTCAGACATGCGCCTCCTTCAACTCGTCGCACACTATACGATCCGACTACGATCCGATTTAGGAAGAATTTGCAACATCATATTTTGATAAGAACATGTAAGATCTTAATGACCGAGTATCAGAATAGTCATATGATTAAGAATAAAATTTCAAGGGATTTCATGGAAGAGGAAAAGCTAAATCGACTCAGAATCATAGTGAAGTCTGACCATTAGTGTGATTCGGCTTTCATTCTGACTGGAAGAGTTAAGTGAACTAAGACTTGGTTGTAAAGTATTATTATCTTTATTTAGAAGCTATATCAGGAAAATATTGTTTGTTTAGATTTCCTATCTAATAAAATTGTAATTTCTTCATAAATCGGATCGCAGGACGATCGTGTAGTGTGCGATGGGCTTTGAAAACTGTAGCCCCTGATGAGGATTATATTATTAGAGCTCTAATAACCGTTGCACACGATACGTCATTTGTCTGCTTAGGTAAGAGTAAAAAAGCTTGCAAAATTAACAGGGCAAACAGTACGTTAAATTACTGACGTTTACGCTAATTGCCTGTATAGTTTGATTAGTGCGGGTAATAACTAAATCAAAATGACTTCCCACGTGCAAAGGTTATTATATTTAAAACGTAACTATTTTCTGGCTATGCAAATTTTGAAAGAGTCCTTCACGTCTCTTCGAAAGCTGTTGCTGACGAAATAATAAACGAAGAAGTTGACGGTGTGATTGGTGAGTCTAACCGTCAAGAGAATGCTGATCAAAGCAAAAAATCCTTCAATTTCTTCCCCCTTTTCTTCGATTACTGAATGGGGTATTTGGATGATTATAATGTGGGGTAGCCAGGTGATGAAGAAATACATGGTCATGACGAGAAGCATTCGAGTCGTCTTTCTGCCGAAGTCATGTTCTTTTCGGTTCTTCGGCTCGTCAGGACGATTCGTGTCACGAGCCCGATGCTGAGAAGGGCTTGCCATGGAATAAGCCGTCATGTCTCTCGGCAGTAAATGAGCCGGTTTCTCGCTGCCGTGTGACTGTTCAGTCGACGATAATGTCAGATTCGGATTTGGATTCGGGCAACCAACTTCAACTTGTGAAGGAAGTGGCATATTAGTATAACTTGAACATCCCGGAGAACTTAAAGGTGATGGAATAAGAATGGTTTCAACTTTGTTTTCTAAATTTGCGATGTCTCCCGTAAGGTGGGGATAAGCACTCATATCTGTGCGGTTTACCATCGATTCCAGTGCTCTACTCGAAACCGAACCGACTGTCGCTTGTGGGAATTGACCGCTTACAAGGTCCGCGTGGATCTTTGCTCTCTTTCGCAGGAAAGCGTAGATGAGGGCGTAAAGGATGGTGGTCGTCGTAAACGATACAAGAAAAAACGCAGTCTTTGATAAGGTATAGCCCAGTGATGTTGGCTGTTGACACACCGTGGTCTCATGTAAAGAACACACATCAGAAAACATCGCAAATCGAATACTAAATGCTGTTGCGAGAGCAACAAAAACAATCACCACCCCAGTCCACCTTCGTACTGTCACTCGACGTCGCAATGGATGACATACTGCCAAATAACGCTCGATACTGATCAGTGTGGTCAAGAACAGCGAGGTAAGAGCAGTGACCTCTTCTATTGAGAACTTCAATTGACACAGAGTGGCTGTAATCAGGTCTGGAGCGCCGCTTTCGACGATGAATGCTGGCGTAAAGGAGCAAGCGATGAAGTCGACCGTGCCTTGAGCCATGATGAGGACATCCGTGCTGCTCTTCCGTTTCTTCCATGCGTAAGTCTGCAGGATGATGGCATTACCTGGTATTCCTGAGACTAAAACCATGATATAGAAGGTTAAGCTGATTACAGCATTGATATTGACCTCATCATGCAATGCCTCGTCGTCGTGATGTTCTTCAGCCTCACACGCATGCTCCTCGATCGTCTCGTTCATCACCATGGTCAATAATCAAGGCACAATCCAAAGTCAGGCAGGGTCAAAAGTGATCAAAAATTCAGGAGTAAGTTGAACACTCTCCCGTTTGTTCATAAGTAGAACACTCACTCCTTGTTAGTACTAAACAAATGCTTCTCCTGGAGATTGTCAAATTGGCTCATCAAAAGGGCATCATCATCACGGACATATAAATCATAAATCCTTGACTGTTAATAATCAGTTAATAGGCACGACCCAAATTGATCAAAACTGAGAGGAAGTAAAATATTCTGTTACGGTTGACATGGGTACGGTGACACTTACTCTACTGAAAATTGCTGCTATTGGAGTTTGCCAAAGTGGTGTATCAGCTGGTCAAGATCGTCTGCCAAAAAGCCAAATAAGATTGCCTTTCAATAATCAAGGCACAATGATCATAAATGAAAGATTAAGGAGCCGCGATGGCTCAGTGGTAGAGCAATGGTCTCGTAACGTGAAGGTCCCGGATTCAAAACCAAGTCGATGCGCTAGTGTCAGTCGATTAGGCAATAATCCTCGTCCCAGTCTCTCGGAGAAGCCTTCAGTCCCCTGGTTGCTTACTTACAAGCATGTACATGCTTTCTCCGCAGTCAGATACAAATCAACAACACAAGCAACCAACGAGTAAATAGAACACTCTTTCATTCACCTTAAACAAATGATTAATCAGTTTGTATTTTTATCGGAGGATGACAGACGATTTAGCCGAATCGTCACCTGCGGATGATGAAATGATAGGGAATGGGAGGAGTGCATCACTTTATAGAAGTAGGATGACTTGTAAATTAATAATCCTTATTGCTCGATTGGCAACGGGAACTGATATCAATATATTGATAATGAGGTGTTATTGTTTAAATAATTGCTAGGCCAGTATGAAGGAGAAAAACAAAATCGACATTCAGCGTAATAGAAGAAACAGAGAGAGAGAGAGAGAGATAGAGAGATTAGGAAGTCGTTGATCAATTTGTATAATTTGATTGTATTTTCACAACTAAACATGGGGAAAAACCCTTTCCAATTTTTTCTTTTCAAAAGTAGATTGAACTTGACAAATCTTGTTAAAAAATGTTTGAACAAAGCATTGTCTTGAGTGACATCAATAGCTGACATACAAGAAATTAGAAGGATCGTGTATTTTCCATGATGAAAAATGTATACTCTTAAGTTTCTGTTTTAATTAAAAACATTTAAAAAACAAGATGATACAATTATTTCAAGACACAAGCATTACAAAATATAAGGGAATGTTCTGTACTTGTATTATATGTCACCTAGCCTTTAAAACTATACATTGTAGCGATGATAGTGAGTATGTGTCAGAATAATTATTTGACAATGACAAAGAATGAAAATGCTGATGTAAGCTGTTTAAAGGGCTAAGTCCAGTCCAAGTATAACTTGCTTCAGTAGAAGCAGAAAAATGAGACAAACAGACATATAAAAAAAAGTTTGAGGTGAATCGGATAAGGAATAAGAAAGTTATGATAGTTGTAATGACGTGAAAACCTATTTAAAAAAACGGAATGACATCTTTTCGTCACAACTCAGCAATTCGTTTTGTAATAATTTATTGACAATACAAATTCTCATTTGTGTTGTTGTCGAATACGAGTTTTCATACATGTACCTTGAACCAAGTTTTATTTGAAGAAATATGTTTAAAATTTCTTGAACGTAAACAAAGCGAGATTGTTTTCAAAATATTATATCAGAATATTAGCTTTCTCATGATTACAAAGCAAATTTGTTACGCTGTAAATAGTGTCTACATGCAAATACATATTACTTCATGTACAAATATAACTAGATTCAAGTTTTGGTTAAAAATCATTTATGATTGGCCAAAAATAACCTACAAACATACGTATTATTAATACAAGAAAAATAACTGTTGAGTTGTGTAGTGATTTGCATAGTTTACTATGGTTTTTCATGTCATTAAAAATGTAATAACTTTCTTATTAATTGTCTGATTTTCCTCAGAATTTTGTTTATGTTTTTTCCATCTGTCTGATCGTTTCTGCTCCTACTAAGATTAAGTGATTCTATTATCTTAAAGCATATCAGCTCCCCATCAACACCCCTTAACAAAGAAGAACATTTAAGACAGAAAACTAATGTTGATGAAAGCCCCCCCCCCCCCCCCTCCCCCAGTTTATTTTCATCTCTTTTATCATGCTTTGGTACAAAAACATTTGAGCGCTATAATAATTGTACAGTTATTATTATTACATGACTAAGTGGTTTTACTTTTTTCTTTTTTACACCCCCTTGGTTTACCCCCATGTTCCATTGATTCTACATCTCATTGGTTCACCCCATTGGTCTACCCTGTATGTGGTAGACATTGCCTCTACATTTCATCTGTCGAAATCCCACTTGTTCTGCATCCCATTGAATCTACACCCCCATCGGTCTACAAATTTCTCCATTAGCCCCATAAAACTCAATGTCGACCCTACTACTTACTTTTACATTGTTTTTACCTTGCCTGTCATATCTATATATTTCGAAACTTCGTACCTATTTTCCAAACATTATACTTGATTTTAAATCTTTAATTTTTAGTGTGTAATCAACACTTATATGCTTGTATAAAAAAAAAATTAAACAAAATTGTTTTTTGATGTAAATGTGGAACAAATAAACGTCAAAACTACTAGAGAGGGCGCTGTACTGCCGCGAGATATTGCACGGTTATGAATTGTTTATGTGTATCCATATACCATGTCAATACCACGAATTTCGTGAACCTTACTTGAGCAGTTCTAATCCTATAAAAGACGTATGGCAATTGGTGCTAACAACGATACACTGTTAAAAGAGTTTTGCCATATGATTTTTTCTTGTATTTATAGGAAATTCACCCCCTTGGCAATTAACCCTGGACAATATCCACCCAACTACCCGTCGTACAAGTGTCCGGGCTATTAAACTAATGGGATATTTGTCAAGGGTAATTGTCCTGAGGTTCATTTTGTCCTAGCCTATAGGGGGTATCTGAAATATGTATATATATATATCATGTAGTTTGTTTTGTTTTTTGTTCTGACAGTTTCCACAAAGCTGACATTACCTTGTTAGTTGTGATCATCAGAAAAAATTATCACCATCATCATCATCACCATCACCATTAAAACAAAATCATCCATCCCTCCCTATCCCCATCCCGCGCTATCATGCTTTCAAACAAGCGTTTTCTTAATGAATAACTCTTGGTAGTGTGTTATATGATACATTCTGTTTTAATGTCAACATTTCTGTGATTATTATGTGTACACGTTCAAAACAATTGTTATATTTTGTATATGTTGTATCACTGAAATGTAGTTTGTTATATTTTGTATTATGTTGTATCGCTGAAATGTAATTTGATTTGTATGTTGCAGAAGAAAATAAATTCAATTCAATTCAATTCAATTATTTGAAGGTGATTCACGACATCAAGTATTTGTATAATGTAATTATCGTAAGGATTGAGCTTTAGACATGCAGCTTCATGATGATATAGTTATTCCTACCTGAAATCATTTAGAGACGGAATTCAGTTATTGCTTTGTGGTATTGATATAATAGATAAAAAAAGACTTTTGTTTTAATTTTCCATTTTTACAATTAATATTGACAATATGCTATCTAAACAAAAAATTATCTTTTCACAATAGTGTTGATATTGTATGATATTCCTCTTTTGCATGTATTTTCATGCTTTGAATTTGGATTTTTAACAATTTATATCTCACACTGTATTAATAGTTGTTTTGTAATTAATGGAATTTACTATGTGGTCGATTAGGCGTGTGCAACGCATGTTATTCAATCAAATTTATCACCACCACCACTATTACTATTACTATTACTACTTCTACTACATAGCTCTGTGATTCAGGAATCAAGTAGGAGGGAGGGCCTCAATTTATCTGTGGACATGCCCACTCTAATTCTGGAGTAGTTTTCTTAGGTGGGAATGGGTAGTTTCTGCGCGGTGGTGGTCCAGGAGGAGTTCTTTCATCCAACTGGTTAGAACCGTTAGATGAATACTCTATATACTCTCTCTCTCTCTCTCTCTCTCTCTCTCTCTCTCTCTCTGTATCTCTGTATCTCCCTCTGTATCTCTCTGTCTTTCTCTTCCGCGCTCTCCCCCTCTCTCCCTCCCTGCTCCTTACTGCCCCCTTCTCTGTCTCTGTCTGTGTATCTTTAAAGGCATTGTTTAACAATGTTAAATTTGAGATGCACGGCCCTGCGTGTTATCAGTGTCTGTGATATGGTGTAATATTGAAGCCCTAAAGAAATCGCGCTTCAAAATGATCAAAAAGTGCCTCAAAAAAGTAAAAATCTCTGAGTGACCGGTTTTACCATACTCGTTTTCCCCAATAGACTGTAGTGTTATGAAAACCGTTTGGTAAACGGTTTTCAAAAGTTGTCATTCCAATCATAAATATCTTGATAATCACACAGGCTAACGGCTTGTAAAAGTCACGGGGTTCCTGACTGACCTAAAGGTTTATAATTATCATTGCAGCATGAGCTAAATCCAGGATTTTGTTTCAGAATTTGAGACAAAGTTACCGGATCCCTTTAATCTCTCTCTCTCTCTTTCTCAGCCCATCTCCTTTCCCTATATTTTTCTTCGCCCTCTTCTATCTCTCTCTTTCCAAACCACTCTTCCTCCCTGCCCCTCTTTCCTCTCTCTTTACACACACAAACCAAACACACAGACAAACAAGCACTCTATTTAATTTCTCTCTCTCTCTCTCTCTCTCTCTCTATACCAGCTTCCACTCTTTATCTTCGATCTTACTTCTTTCTCCTATTTTGTCCCATCCTCCCAGCCAATATCTTCTCTGTCTCTCTGTCTCTCTCTTCTTCCCCCACACTCTCTCTCTGCCCCTATCCCACTTCCATTTCTGTATCAGATGTCTGCTTGTTCTGCCATTTTGTGCTAGTCCATTAGCTTTCTGCCACATTAGTACTTTTAGGTTTTTTCACTCAATCAATAATTAAATTATTGCTATGGCGATGTAAATTAATTCTCCATCGTATCATTTCATTTGGTGGAAGAGCGTATATATTTTGTGGTAATGAAAAGTATGTTCATGTGGATAATTGTTAAATCTAGAGCATTTACAATAGTGATAGTTTTATGTCGATTTTCCGAGGGACCATAGTTCTGAGGGTTCGTTTTATATAGCGTATAGGTACCTTACGATATACTGCGCTGTGGTGAAAAGCACGCCTTAATATAGTGCTACTTCACGGACACACAAAAGCATATATTCATATTAAAGGCTTCTGAAAACTAGAAGGTCTTCTATAGAACTTTGAAAACGGCAAAAGATGGGATTTTACCGGCCATCTTATCACGTTCTTCCGAGGCTGCATCTGGTATTGAGAGGGGAGGGGGTGGTGCCCCAAATGCCTCAATCAAGAATTGTGTTTCTCCCCAAAGCAGTTTAAGAGATTAAGAAGGAAAAAATGGATTATAATGGGCATTTACTGTACTATATACATGTAGTGGATAGTTGTAGATGAAGACATAATGGCATATAGACATCGATTTATATCTTGCAAGAAAATGTTCATTCCATTTAGTACCGCGGCAGGGATTCAAACCCCGTACCATGTGCTTCTAGTGACTTAACCGCTAGTAGACAAAATCCCCACCACAACCCCGACACCTTGATACCCCAAGCACATCATACAGACCGAAACCAGACCGGAAATTGATCAACCAAAATATTTCAAAAAAGATATATGAAAAAACATTTATCCGAATGTCCCTGAAGCGGTGTGGTTGGAGAAGGTCTGGAGTAAGTTTAACGATGTGACTAAGGTATCCAGAGATAACATCATTCAATTATTCGATATTTTGTTTTCTTCCTTTGGCGATTTAAAATAATTCCATTGCCAGTGTATCCTTATATCCCAGAATTTAGTTATTCTGCAACTGATGTAAGATAGAGACATCTTCACATAGCTATTAAAGAACATGACGTCTTATGAAAGCCAAATCGGTTTGAAGTGTTGATACCCTACTGCCTCTCAGCAGATTTCTTTTTTGATGATGTTATCTCATACAGGGAACTTTATTTCACACAACCAAAATCACAATTATGATAATATTTATAAAAACTGAACACTTCCTTATAAGACGTTTCCATTCCTTTTCTTATTACTCACATTGTTATTCAATAAAAATGGAGCAATATGCGTTACCACTTTTTCAAACAGAACTCTTTAATAGACTAGCATACATGTATGTTTGACTAAAATCTTTTACAGGTGCTTCATAATGATTCTCACAAATGAAAAAATAATCATCAAAATCTTTAATGACATTCATCAAAAATTTCTTTGTCATATTGAATTACAATATTGTATACCACACCGAACATAGAAGTGATATTTCAAATGCATTACAATTTTCAAAAAAGTTAGCATAAATATCGTTTTAATTTCTTTACTCATTTATAACCAGTACGTACTATTTTCCATCTGTACAAATTATACCTTGATGTACAAATTGTATATGCGAATTAAATGGTCACTTGTTTAATCTGATTAAATCTTATTTTATGAAATTGAAACATCAGAAACAAATCCCAATTGAAATTAGAAGTCAGTGCATGCTAGACATTGGTGCTAGTCAGTGCGAATGTTAAACAGTAATGTGTTATCGTCAAATATTATATTAATGTTATCACCTGTTGATATTGGCATATAGATGATTCTATTTCATGACCATGTTTACACTGCAAACATCGCGCAAGTAATCCAAAGGCTACTACTTTGTATTTTTAACAAGCAATAATGAAAATGAAAATACTTTTGCAATGTACGTGTGACATAGAATCACTCTATAATACACAAATGTCATCGACACTCTTTAAATGCTTAGAAGAAAAGTCATTGTTAGCAGATCAAAATAATGAACGACACAAAATTATGTAGGCCTACATCAATCCATTGTCCTTGACATGTTTTACTTTAAAGAGGAATTAACCTCTCGGCTATGAGCCATTGTCATGACATAGACAGTAAAACATTTCATATAAAAAGCATTGCTGTATAGGCCAAATAATATCGTTTTGCAAGTACATTAAAGAGACCCTTCTTCACCATATTTACGACGTCGTCCGCTCCCCAAGAAAACTGTAATTTTGTATTGTCCTTCAAAACTTCCGGGTCGTGACGTATCGCAAGGATAACTGATGTAGCGCACGGTGCGCGCGTTATATGCGATACACGTCTAACAAGGTGTACTGGTTGTAATAATTGTTCTTCGAAAACCAAGGGTTAATTGTTTCATCGGTTTTCAGACCAACACAGTCGCAATTAAATATTCAAGCTATAGGTATTAGCTCTGAAGGTCGACAGGAAAAAAGATGTGATCTGAATGAACATTGTACAGTTTACAGCAGGGAAACGGCGTACGCAATAGCGGTTGAATCCATGCGATACGTCACAGAACGGGCCGTGTGCAAACACAATGGCGACGTACTGAAAATTCTCAGAGCCGCGAAAGACGAAGGTTCTGAAACAGAGTTACAGCCTCCTTTTCATCAAATGTACGATGTTTTGTGTTTTTCAGATAATGTTTAAAATGGCCTACAAACTGGATTTAACATGTAGTTTGAAGTTAATTCTCCTTTAAAGATTAAATTTCTCTCCTATGACTTAAATAAAGTATCTGATTATCAAACAGTAATGTTATTATCAATCCGTTTGACATTACGCGCACCTCAAGACCGATCACGTATACTACAAAGCAGATTAAATTGGAGAACCGTTTCAAATATACCTTCCATATTTATGTTACTTTTTAAATTGAAAACACAAACAATTTTCTGGAGGTGATTGCAAGGTTGAACGGATATAAACCATTCGATCTCTTTTGACATGATTGTGGCATTTTTTTTTCAATTGCTTCTTCACTCTAAAAATTCAGCCCTTCATGTCATGCTTGTTATTGTTACCGCATCTCTGATTTTTTTTTAAAGAGAGAGAGAGAAAGATAGGGGGACAAGAAAAGAAAGGGATAAATGTCTTTGATCGTCAATTGTGTTCTGGTCATACAATCGCATTTTGAAAGAAACGTTGTGGAATCGATTATAAACTGGTTGATTATCTAGCATATAAGTATTGGTGTGTACTGCAAGGTTCTGGAACCATCAAAGTGATAAGAAATTTGGCCCAGTCTTGGTAAAGTTACAAGCACAGTACACAGAAAGATATATATGGGACTACGCGATATCCATCCAGTCCGGATAGATATAATAATTTACCAAATATATCAATTAGTAGACGATTTCCCGGCAAAATTTGTATCGTCACGTATTAGTCAAAACATATTGTTTCACATGCATGATCGGTAATAAGAGCTTCCATTTCATTTTTTGAGAGGGGGCGTTTCCAAAACTGGTCTATACCTTTAATACCCCATTCACAGTGGTTTTGAAATTTGTAGCGGCGTTGTAGCGGAGCGGCGACACCGCCATAACACCGCTACAAATGCATTCACAGTAGAAAAGTTATCCCGCTGCAGCAGCGGGATAAATATCATGTACCCATTCACGCTGCAGCGGGTGATTTGTATTACCTCCGTAACAAACACGTGTATGCATGGCTCATGACCCGCGAGTGACCCCGATATGACCGGAAATACTTCAGCGCGGGGTTTTCGATTGCTTGAAATTGCGCGCGCTAGCTGTACTTTACACACTATCATATTACTTTTTAAAAAACTAGCATTTTTATTGCTTCCAGTCAGAATATTTTAATTTTTGAAGTGTGAAATATTTTTATTTGGATAATTATAATATCTACATAATAATAAAATCAATTTAAATCCACTGGTTACTTTATTTCTATTTCACTTTATGTTCCCCATTGCTGGAGAAAAGAGGTCAGTGATAGGTAAGTAAACAAATCACACGTGTTTGTCGCGGTGTTATAGCGGAGAGCCTTCACACTGAGTAAACACCGCGACAGCAGCGGGACTGTCCCGCTGCTGTAGCTAGGCGTGCCTAGCGATAGTTTGTGTCGGCGTTATCGCTAGGCGGTGTTATCCCGCGATAGTTTATAACGGGTCCGAGCCTTCACACTGAAGACAACACCGCGACAGCAGCGGGACAGTCCCGCTGCTGTCGCGGTGTTTGAGGCCACTGTGAATGGGGTAATAGATTGGAAAAGGATTCACATCTAGCACCGGAATTGTGCTGCCTCGAACGATCAAACCAAAAGCAATTAGACGAATGCGATCGCCGTGGCAACTCAATAGACATATCAATTATCAAAGAATTCATTGAATTTCAGTTATATGTCTTGTCACGTTACGTTGCTCTATATCTGTAAGAGACTTTTCTTCAATCTATAGAAGCCCACATCAGTACTTCGACTAAATACAGGTCTGGGTCCCTTTAGCTCCATAGAGCGTGGCGCCATTTTCTCCCCCACACGTTTACCAGTATCGTTAGAGCACACAAAGTTAACTCAAAAAGAACTCAAATAAAATTCTACGCGTCAAGGTTGACTTTTCCATCTCAATTCTTTCACCTATTACTACGAGACAAACATTGCTGGTTGTTTTGAAGATCAGACGAATAAATGACTACGCGTGAATTTCCAGGATATTAAAAGAAATTTCTGAGAGTGGGAAAACCTAGGCTCGCGACACTATCGCAGCACGCCCTTTTGTCTCTAGCCTCAGCAAACGACGGGCCAACTACACACGATTGGATTCGTATCAAATAACATGGATGTGCTCCATGCCGAGATAACCTACACCTTCCCTCTTAAAGCGTACTGTTATTAAAATGTCCTTTCCATGTCATAGAACTGCATCTCTATGAGCTACTTGCAGTGTGGGTACTTTGCAAATGACTCCTTGACATCTCTCCTAAAACTGCTATTAACGCAGTAGTAGACGTAGAAGTTGGCAATGTGATTGGTCAGTCTAAGGTTATAGAATGTGGAGAGCAGTGTTAAAATGTGAATCTTTCCGTGTATAATCGACGAAGGGATGAATGGAAACCCAACCTGTGGAATCCAAGTGACAAAGAGGAATATGGTTACAATTAGCAGCATACGCGTTGTTTTTCGTCCAAAGTCTTTGTTGTTCTTCTGCGCCTTTGATCGACGAGGACTAGGATTACGACGTTGAGGAACTGTAGCTGCCGTTGATGATGAAGCATCTTGACCAGGTAAAACGTCACTTTTAGGCAGCGGGATGTGCTTGCCGTATTCAGGCGATGGTTCAGGCATTGACTTTGTGAGATTCGAATCGGCGACTACACCTCTAAGAGATGGTGGTATGCTGGTATTATGGGAACACCCTGCTGTCTCCGATTGCGATGAAACCTGTATTGCTTCGGACGGGTCTTTCATGTTTGTGTCATCCGGACGAGGACGAATTGGACTACTTGTTTCTGCGTGGTTAACCCTCGAATTCGACCCGAGTGAACTAATGGCGTTTGAAGCGACAGTAGTTGTTAGGAGTTCATTGCCTGTCAGGTTGGCGTGAATCTTTGCTCTTTTTCGTAAGAAAGCATATATCAAAATGTAAAGGAAACTATTCGTGGCAAACGATACAGTGAACACACTGGAAATCAGCAATACAAATAAGACGGCCCCCAATGGATTCGATGACACAAACTTGCATACCCTTCTTTCATTCCAAATGGTCAAGGATGTCGTAATTGGACAGGGTAGGTAGATCACGATGGAAATAACGACACAAAGTATTATGAGTGAAATCGACTTTCGTACTGTCATTCGACGTCGAAGTGGACGGCATACGGCCAGATAACGATCGATGCTGATCAGGGTGGTCAGGAGCAGGGAGTTTAGAGCGAAGATCTCTTCCGCGTAGAATACAAAGCGACACAAACCTATCGTAATGAGTTCCGGAAAACCGCTTCGGACGATGTAGGGCAATGAAAACGAACATGCAACGATGTCGACGACGGCTTGGCCCATGATAAGGAAATCCGTGCTCGTCTTCCGTTTCTTCCATGCGTAATTCTGCAGAATGATGGCATTGCCGGGTAATCCTAAGATTAATGACGTTATGTAGTACGTTAGATTTACAATGGTATTGTTACTGATATCTAAGTCCACCCCGATGTCGTCGATTTCTTCGGTAGGGCTCGAGTCATTGGACGTCATGTTTGCCACAAACATCGACAAATTTTCGTGACCCATGATAATCATGCACATTCGTAGAATAGACGCGTTGCAAAAAAGGCTTTATTAACAGAATAAATATTCCCCAGTTAGAAGCTTATGAAATTGTTAAAATGAAATAAAATCCAGTGAGTAGGCCTATGTACTATTTTTGTCTGCGGGTGAAAGTCAAAATTGCGCAGAGGCGTCAGGCACAGATAATTAATGACAGCAAAAGAAGGTGCATGTCATTTTATATTGGATGGCCACTTCGAATCATCATTATCAATGCTGTACTGTCATGGAAACGATAAATTATTAAACGTGTGCATGAAAGTGATCGCAAACAAACCGCGTGGGAGGGAATACTATAAGATAAAGAGAGAGAGAGAGAGAGAGAGAGAGAATTCGATCATTTCAATTCTATTCAAATTTATTGGTTCAAAAGGAAATTCGTTGCATTTTCATGCCTTCTTCACAGGACAAAAAATGAATAAATGTAGATGTGACATTATACATACAACATAAATACAGTTTATAGAGAGATTAAAAATATAGCACTTTAACATTCAAATTGATATAGATATATTCTCTAAATGTACATTATATTCAATGTTTGTTCATATATCCAGTGTAATAACCAACACAATATAGCATTGTAATTATTATCATTATTATTATTATTAATATTAATATCGTTATCAGTTAATAGTTATTGTTTTCATTAATTTGACTCGTTATATTATTATAATAGCATTATTAGGCAAACAATAAACCACAAACAGTTTAACAATCATAATACTTTGTAATCATAACTATTTTATTATATGGTGTAAAAATAAAATGATGTATATCCTAGTAAGTTACAAAAAATGTTTATATCTTCTGGGGGAATGCAATATCCTATTCTGATAAATCCACGACTGATACATTAATTGACCCTATATAGATGAAACCTAAATATGAATACAGTATGTATGCAATATGAATACCTATTGAAGACAGTATGGATTACTTAATAATACAAATGAAATATATTATGACATGTGAGTATAAATACAAAAGAGACTGTTTCATTTCATTTGAGAAAAAAGGCTATTATAAGAAATTAAAGGGATGGTTGAGTTCTTGTTTCAGACCACAATTACCTTCAAAGTGCATGGTTATTGCTCTTATTCTTATTTATGACATTTCCAGTACCCTTTTAGGACCTAAAATTGCTATGAAGGTAATTTTAGACCCCAAAGTGTGTGAAATTTAGCCAATACGATCATACCAATTCAGCTCTACTTTCAAAAAAATACGATGACCTTTAATTAATAATTATTTAATTAAAAATAACAATACATGGGCCGGCTAGTTGTGCGTATTATAACCAATACGAAAAAGCCAACAAAAAGCCAACATCGACAATGGCTGAAATAAAACGTATTTAGGTGCTATTTCGTTTTGTCAATGGCTGGTTCAAATTATCTAATATTTGTGGTGGTACACAAATATTAGAAATCGTTATTTATGGATATTTCAGCCGTCTCTGAACCGATTTTGATCAAACAATGATGATTTCGTCATTTAAATTGAGTGTTATTTCAAATTTGACACTCAATTTTTCATTATCTCACAAAAAATATTTTGTGTAGCGCCCTCTGCAACAGAACTCAGCTATCCCTTTAAATATAATAATCCTATAATATATAAGTTTTTAATCCTTTCCTAGAATGAAATAGAAAATAATATATTACGAATCATTTTACATTTCATTCAACAGACGGATATAGTACGGAACAAAAGAGTTCAGGTACCTCGAAGTGCGAGATAACAATACATGGGCCGGCTAGTTGTGCGTATTATAACCAATACGAAAAAGCCAACAAAAAGCCAACATCGACAATGGCTGAAATAAAACGTATTTAGGTGCTATTTCGTTTTGTCAATGGCTGGTTCAAATTATCTAATATTTGTGGTGGTACACAAATATTAGAAATCGTTATTTATGGATATTTCAGCCGTCTCTGAACCGATTTTGATCAAACAATGATGATTTCGTCATTTAAATTGAGTGTTATTTCAAATTTGACACTCAATTATTCATTATCTCACAAAAAATATTTCGTGTAGCGCCCTCTGCAACAGAACTCAGCTATCCCTTTAAATATAATAATCCTATAATATATAAGTTTTTAATCCTTTCCTAGAATGAAATAGAAAATAATATATTACGAATCATTTTACATTTCATTCAACAGACGGATATAGTACGGAACAAAAGAGTTCAGGTACCTCGAAGTGCGAGATTTCTTCGACTGCCACCTTTTACCACTTCTTAGCCTGACACAATTTACATTCAGGAGGTGACTTGAATCCCTGTACAACTTGACAGCCGAACATACTGCTCTGTTTCTACAAACCACATCAAAATCCATTGGTCTATCTATTATGTTTGCTGCTCATTTGACAATGGTTTTGAGTTTTCCTTGGTCTTTCTTTCTGGCACTATTGTACCACACTACAGAATCTTATGTCATAATACTTTCAACTACGGACCGATAAAAGAGTAACAGTATGGTCCTATCAACATGGTATGAACGCAGCTTTCGCAGAAAGTGGATTCGCTGGCTCCCTATTGTTGCGAAGGCTTCTGTATGCCCATTCCAGGCAAGTTTATTGTCAATGTTTGTGCTCAAATATTTGTATGTAATAACAATTTCAATATCTTGCCCTTTAACGCTTGAGGGAGCCTGGGAGAAAGATTTAAGATATTATTGCTTACTGGCTTATATAATCATATATTAAACTGTTTTACGTAATGGATAATATTTTGACAAAGATTTCTTTTTTAATGAAAAACTGTGGGAGAATAGTAAGTACACGGAGTGCAAACATGTATTGATCCAGTTGTTTCGTCGATTTCTTCGGTATGACCCGTCTGAATGAAATTGTCGACTGAACAACGAAACTATTAACATAAACTTCTCTTTTCATAATGGCTGTCTTTCAAATAAGTCACTTATGTTTATACTGAATGAAGCTTTCCCCCTAAACTAATTCCTTTGCTTGTAATCCCTGAATTGTGAGGAAAAAATATATATGTATGTGAATTTACTTAATTCCTCTGTGAATAGTAATATTATATGAAAAAATTTCAAATGAAGAATGTAAAAAATAGCAAAAGTACCGTAGCACCTACAGAATCAATTCAATTATATGTGCAGTGAATATATATGTTTAACTTTCAATTATCTGTTCATCTTTTCTGTTTTTCTTTTTAAAGTTTATAAGGAAATTGTGTGTTATTCACTTGATGTCACCATAGCATCTTTTCCATTATAAGTTCAATTTAAAATAAAAGTATTACATTTTCCTCCACTGAGTTTAAGAACATAATCGTGATAGTCAACAGACATCTGTCTACTTATATCTAACATTCTTGAATGTCTAACTATGAAAGGGAAAAAATCCTATTAAGGGAAATTCTGGATAAGCTTCATTTTTTTGTTCAAGAGAATTTTCTTATTTATAGTCAATTCGTCCAGAACTCATTGCCATGATAATATCTACTTCACAGTTTGCCATGAACTAATAGTTCTACATTTTTGTAATTGTTATGTCTTTATGTGCGGTGAATTTTTTTTTAACTTTCAAAAAATTATCTGTTCATCTTTTCCTTATTTCTTTTTTAAAGTCAATAAGGAAAATGTGTCTTTTTCATTTGATGTTACCTTAGCATCTTTTCCATTAAGAGTTCAATTTATAATAAAAGTATCTAATTTTCATCCACTGAGTTTAACTACATAATCATGATGGTTTCGAGAAACGGGCCCCAGTTTGATTAACCGATAATTTCACACAGTTACGCAATTCCCCAAATAAGCTTGGGGAAGATTAGTCCGCTGATTTAATTCATGCACAATATCAAATTCTTAGCAACGGTTACTTTATGCTAAAAAATGAGGATTGGCTGGGAAAAGGCTTATTCATTCGATAACTTGATTTTGTAGATACCACGCTTAAGGTATAACTATAACACTTACTACGAACAATTTCATTTTTAAAATGTTTAAATCTTGTTTATTCATGTAACATTCGCAATATGTTTGGTGCATGTAATTACATCGTGAAGAAAACTCTTGTTTGCTCTCTGTGTGCTACTAAAACGTTAATAAACGGAAAATATATTTTTGTTTAAATCAACAAATCTTATCCATTTATCAGATGAATTACGGTTGGTATTACATTTTGATCAATGAAATATTTATATTATAAAATAAAGTAACCTCCTACCTTTTACATGGTGACGCAACATGGGTCCTACCGTTGAGTGGAATGTATCATAA